>CAKAOI010045247.1:0-25240 GCA_916701655.1 Sebastiscus albofasciatus
TCAGGTGGATTTAGAAATCAGGCCTCCAATTGATTTTCTTTGGTGAATACAATGAGCTTCAGTACAGAGACACTGTTCCTTTATTGTGTTGCTCATGTCAACCCACTCTTACTGCCTGAAAATACAAATAATAAAAGTGAGACTGACCTTCTGGTCCTGAGCTGGTGCCTGACAGGTTCTGTACCAGATCATTCCTCTTTATCTTCTCTAAAACCTTCTTGGTCACCTTCAGAGCTCCATGAAGTTTATAGGTGGTCGTCATCAGATGAACTGTGTCCCGCCTTTCTGCCTTCTCCAGCTTGGACACTTTGATGGTTTGGTAGTCTTCCAGGATGTCAGGCTGCTGCAGATACCACTTGAAGTCCTTAAATTCGTCATCTCTTAAATCCTCCAGAGTGTTCAAAAGGTACTCAGCTGCCATTGTGGCTTCTTGCTAAAATCAGGTAGTTTTGTCAACCTGAAGGAAAAGTGTAACACAAATGCATCAGAGCAGCAACAGGAGAACAACATTACATAGTATAGATGGATTAGATTGACCTCCAAAGTTATTACAATACATCCTAAAGGGGGACATCGCAATCCATCCAATAGTTGTTAAGACATTTCACACAAAACCAAGAATGTCAACTTCATGATGGCAGTAGAGGAAAAGTCATTGAGATTCATCTTGTGGGGAACATGAATGTCTGTATGACAATCCATCCAATAGTTGTTGAGATATTTCACTTTGGACCAAAAGGGTGGATCGACAGACTAACATTGCCATTCCTAGAGCCACGACGAGACGCTGGAGCAGCTGCAACAAGACAAAAGTGAGCATGGCTCAAATACCCCCACTCACTGCTTGACCCCTACTAAAGTAGGGCCAAAGGTTTTGCCCTTTTGGAACTAATGGAATTAATGGGCATTAAATAATTAACTAATGGGCACACTGTCAACCGTCATACCAAATTTGAAGGTCCTAATTTAAATAGTTTCCGAGTTCTGCTCCGGAAACGAAAGTGTAACAGACGGAAGGAAGGACGGAAGGACGGATACACGGAGCGCTATATACCCCCAACTACGTTGTCTCTGGGGGTATAACAATCTTTTTTAATTTGTGTTACTGTTTTATTATAATTATTCATTATTTTTAGGGCTGTCAAAGTTAACATGATAATAACGCTTAACGCAAATTTAGTTTAACGCCACTAATTTCTCTAACGTATTAGCACAACTTGCGATTTTTAGGTTGTAGCGGGCTCAGTTTTAAAGCTAGAGTAAAGATACTGACATAAAGGAAAAGGCCTTCAGTACAGTTCTATTGTCATGACAGACAGAACTTTATTCTGTCTAGCTGGCATTAATGTCATAATCGCTGGTTGAAAAATCAGCATTATCATGATGTCAAACAAAGTTATTGTTGTTGTCACAACAATTAACTAAATTACATATTATACCAAATAGGCTAGAAATGATTGAAAAGCATCATAAACCACCAAATAGAATACAGAAAGTTAGTGATTTCAGTTCTTTAAGTGAACTCAGGCTGATTAATCATCATTTTAGACTATGATGTCTGAAGGTTGGCAAACATGCTGATCAACCATACTTATTTATCATTGACCGTGATTATTGACTTGACTTTTCATCTATAAATGCGTCAAAATTGAGAATTTGACTGCTGAACTTTTTTTAAAAAAATCCTTGGGGGTTGAGGAGTAATGACCTTTGACCTCTGTGGTGGGTAACGTCACAGAAGGCCTACTCATAAAATGCACTGACTGAAATTGAAAAGCTGACGGCCCCTCAATATGATCTGATCAATACCACGTTGGCAGATTGATTTGTTGACTATGTAATGACACAGGACTGACAGATTCCATAGGTTGTGTAGGCTACGTAATGTAGTCAACAATGAACAACAGCTATGAAACTGAACATTAGCTTGCTAATGTTGTAGAATGTGAAGTTATTAGGCAGCCTACTGTGTGAGATAATGTGTATTTTTATGGATCAATAGGTGTGGCAGCAATCGTTTCAGGGTGTCGGATCAGGACACTATTTTGTGCTCAGGTGAGAATGTAGAAACAGAGAGATGCAGAGTCCAAGTAAAGAGTTAAGGCTGTTCATCTTGATGCAGATCAAAGCATACAAAATAATGGTGTGTGAAATGAGACTAATGAGAAATTAAAGTGTTAAATGCAAGGTCCATCACAGTTTCCGTATATTTTCCATGGACGCACACATAAAAAAAATGTCCATTAGGCATCAATCACAGCAGGTAAAGTCCAGCCGTCTTCTCCTTATCTGTATTTCTCCCTCAGTGCTGTATTTGGGGGCCTACTCAGTGCAGGCACACTGATGGCACATGTACAGCGCATGATCGGGCACAGGAGATGGGAGGAGGAGACATGCACAGAGGCATGGCCTTTTTTACACTACTCTGAGACGGTAAATGTGATGTGGGGACGTCTGCTGGAAAGGACCACAAAGGCGATTTCCATATATAATTAATTAGGCTTTTAATTCACGCTGCAAAACTAAATAGTACATCACAAAAAATGATTTAAAAAAATACAATACATTATCTTAATCGGAATTTGCCAGCCTCTTCATTGCCCATGCCTGGAGAAATAACAAAAGGATTGTGTACCTTTGACTGTCTGTATTGCTGCTAAACATTGTTGCTGTTTTGACAAAGGCCCAGCTTGGGTTATTAGGAATAACACAGGAGAATAACATGATAACTCTCATCTGATGTGACTTTGACGGCTCACCTGCGACTCAAATGTCAATACAAACGTCACGATAAAACACACACATGTATACTGTACATAAATTCTGCAACTGAACAATGAATAGAAATGTATTTAATACTCACATTGATAGGAGCGGTCTCTTCCCTGACTGAAGTCGTATTGATTCTCCTGCACACTGAGAGAGTTGAGTCTCTTCGGGACGAAGAGTTGTGAAAAACAACACGAACGTGTGCTGTACTAATATGTTGTGTGACGTCACCAATCAAGTGTGGTTATGACCTCTGCTGCTCCGCAGGCTTTCACGCCGCAAAGTGTCTCCACCCACAGGAAGAGTGAGCTGTTTCAAACAGGTCACTGCAGCTTGAAGGGACCGTTTGTAACTCCTTACACGTATAAATCATTGCGGGTCGCTGGCCCATGCGCGCTCGCGTGTGGCTACGCTGTTCAGACTCAGACTCCAACACAAACTACACAGAAGCACCAAAACCGTCAAAACCGTTATATCTAGTGAAGCCCGTCTTGCAAAACAGTGTTGGCCGCGGTCAGATTGTAGCTTTGCTCTCCAGGGCCGGAGTCTCTGCTTTACTCTGCTCCTCTGCTCCTTTGCCTGCCTGCTTTCCTTCACTCACACACCGTGCTTGTTCTCGCTCATTTGCTCCACTCTCACGAGCATGCACACACACTACACACTGCAGGAGAGTTAGTTTAGCTCTGAGAATATTTAGTGAATGTACAGTGGACGTTTGTGCAGAAACAAATGCTGCAGCTCCTCCAGACCAACAGAGGTTTCCTGTGTCTTGTGAAGTGACGGGGCTCCGCAGCGAGAAACGTTATCATCCCCGACCAATTTTTTAATTTTTTTAAGCATTTATTGATTGTGACATGCGGAAAGGTCCACAGACCGGATTCGAACTCAGGTCCACCATGGCTAGGACTACGTCTTTAGCCATTCATGGGCACCTGCTCTACCAACTGAGCTAACCAGGAACCCACCAAGGTCATTTTTATGTCATGCATTAACCCAGAATTATATTAATATCTAAGTTACTCAGTACCACTAAAACCACACTTTGACAAGTGGGGCTTTGACCCAAATAACCTCTCCCTATCTCTATCCAACTAGCTGTGTCACCCATACAGTGTGCTGCTCTGCTGACATCTGGCAGGAAGTGAGTTTATACATCCTGTCACTGCAGCTGTGACACGTTCAGCTAAATATGTCAAAACAGTACAGAAGCAATGTACTGTTAAGTTAAATGACACTTTGTTATATTAATAACTGAATATAAAGTAATACACCATGTAATTGGAGAGATATCATGTGTCCATGTGTGTCAGGGCTGGCTTAAGGCACA
Source organism: Sebastiscus albofasciatus (assembly GCA_916701655.1). Classification (NCBI taxonomy): domain Eukaryota; kingdom Metazoa; phylum Chordata; class Actinopteri; order Perciformes; family Sebastidae; genus Sebastiscus; species Sebastiscus albofasciatus. The sequence continues at coordinate 4,097 of CAKAOI010045247.1, forward strand.
TAAGCCATATAGGCGGTCGCCTAGGGCGCACCTTCTGGGCGGCGTTGGTTGCCCTCTAAAAAAAATAAAAAATTGAAAATACAAAATGCCCTTCCTCATTTTCTCTAATAAATGAACAAATAAATAAAGAAAGAAATACACTTTTCACCCTTGTAACTCTCGTTGTGAAACTGACTAAACACTTTTAAGTCAACATCAGGGACCAATTGTATATTTCTATTATAATAAATAAAGTTATATATGAAAATAAAAATCGTAACTATTGCAATTTTACAAAAACCTCTTTGAATCAAAGGTTTTGAAGAGAACACACAATTTTAAGGTTTGAATAACTTTCTTGTTCCTTGACATTTTGATCGTTTTCATTTATGGTTCAAAGTTTCCTTTCAAAATAAAACACTACTGTTCTGACAGGAAATACAAGAATAAAAGTCATTAACAAAACAACACTGAGATACATAAACCTTACACATATCAGCAACCAAAAAAAACAAGTATTGGAGTCACTTACAAAAAAAAATGTATGGAAAGAAATCAGATGATATCAGTGAGTTTATCTCACCCCATAATGTCAAATCTGAATCATCAAAGCAACTTCAGCACCAGACAAATAGATTAAAAAGCACCATTCATCTCTGAAATGTTGTGGAGGACAAGTAGAAAGTGACCAAGAACAGAAACACTCAAGTGCAGTAGTCGAGTAAATGTACTTTGTTAGCTCCCAGCTGTGAGCGTTATGAGGTTGGGTTTAGTGAGTGTTTTTGTCCCTGCCTCGTCCAACCACTCAGCATCTGCAACTACTTACTCCAGTAGTACTCAAGTATAAATCTGAGGTACTTGTACTTCACTTGAGTGTTTCCATTTTATGCCAATTTATGCTTCTACTCTGCTTCTATCTCAGAGGTAAATATTGTGCTTTTTACTCCACTACATTTGTCTGACAGCTTAAGTTACTTCACAGATCACAGTTTTTCATTCCCTCTCTGTCCAGTGAAAACCACGTATCTCCAGATGTGTTGATGTTGAATGTTTGTGATAAACTGAAGAATGAATTGTTCCTTTATGTGTTGAGAAATTCTCCTACTTCTTAAGTTAAATAAACTTTAATTTAAAAAGCCTCTCGGATCAGCTGGAAAATGCATCGTCACAAAGCTGAAAACAGGGCTGTTTTTCTGACACCATGAAAAGTTGACTTTTTAGAGATACGTGGTTCTCACAGGACAGCGACGCCACAAACATATAATGATCTTATAGAATATGATGCAATGCTGTAGATTAAACTAGCTAACAGTATATAAAGGAGATACATTTAGCACAACCTTAAACATCTACAGCAGTAAAATCCAACATATACATGAGAAAGCAAACTTTCTCATGTGTCACAGACTTTCTCATTTCACAGCTAAACAGTACACTACAAGATGTTTCTGAGAAATAGGCATTACAGTAACAGAATATTGATTCATATTTGATCAGCGCTGCCTAGTTTGAACGTTTGATTGGAGTCTGCGAGTGATTGACAGCTGCTCAGAGACGGCAGGCTCCAGCACGGCTCTGATTGGTTGTTTTCCTCCGGTCTGTGAAACCCTGCAGATGCCATTAGGAGCACCGGAGGACACAGAGACACATGCTTTTTTTCAGATTACCTGTCTCATACACTACTGTCAGGATGTAGTGACTGTTTTATAAAAATAACTTTTTTCATATTTGCTCCATTTCTACCCACTGCTGCTTTAAATCTGTTTATAAGCCTGGTCTCTAAATATTACACTTCCATACAACAAAACTGTTTCATGTTGCATCCGTAATTTTGTAGGAAACAGGATTGCTTATAAATATGCTGTTGAACACATGTTGAGCTTCAAGTTTCATTCTTGACTTTGACAAAAAATTCTTAACTCATGGTCCACTTACTAGATTTCTGTCGGAGCTTTCAGTCTCATCTGGTGGCTGTCATCAGTGGATGGAGTTTGCTCAGCTGTCATAAGAGTGAAAAAGAAGTATTTATAAATAAATACTTATGAAATAAATACTCAAGGACTAAACATCATAAACTAAATTAAATGTACTTAATAAATATATATTATTTTCATCAAATCTATGATTACAACAAAGTCATATTTCAATCATTTATTATCTGTCATAAATGATTCACAAGACAAACATTGATTAGAAATGTCCTCGCAGTTACACGTTGTGTTTTTGTCGGTGGGAAGGCTTCAGGTGCTGCATCTGTAAAAAAAAACATACGTCAGACATTTGAAAGTGGGAATGCCGGTGGCTGCCTGATAAGAAAAACACACGACATCAAGGCTACGCTCACATGTCGAAGCTTTTTCACAAGAAAGCGGTTAATTAATGACTAAAGTGGTCGACACTCAGCCCTCCACCATCCAGGAACAACTGTAACATATTTATGCAGCCATGAAGCTCTGCTGACTCTGAGAAGTCACAAAATGTTTATGAACAGAAGATTTGTTGTAATATTATAACTGTTTTTTTAAGCAAACTGTGTAAAGATTAAAAAAAAAAAAAACATTTATAAGAAGTGAAACCTGCAGTGAATACATGCATTTAAATGCAAGATGCTCGTAAAAGACTCCAAGGAGTTCACAGTATAACTCAGCAAGAATCTTTAATATGCGCCTGAAACAAACCTCATTATCCGCCAATAACATCAACGCATATCAAGGACACTGAGGTCATTTGGTTAAATGACATGTTTACATTCTACAACGGCATACATTTTACACATCTCAAGGTTTTTGAGGGTGATTATGGTGTTTTTCTTTTGTTAAATGTCATGAAATTGGACAGTTAAGGGACAAAATAAAATAATAAAAAAAAAACAATAAAAGGAATTTAGTATTCACTATCAATGTCACACACCTGGCAGTGTAGGGAAAGCTTGAAACAACATGTGGGGCATCAAAGTTTACTAAAATGTGATTTTAAAATATACAGAAAATTATACAGAGTTTGGTTGGTGTCTAAATCTTACTGTGCTTGGAGAATTTGGACTCATGACATCAGTATTTTTAAAATCCAGGCCCTGATGAACACACAACTGAATATATTCAATTTGAAATTACCATTATTACCACATTTTTTTCGTGATGATCAGCACTAAATCAATTAATATGTAATCCACGTAATTGAGAACCGGGAAGTAAAGTAGGGAGGAAGTCGGGGTGGATGAGAGGGTCAAAAAACATAGGACTTTCGCCCATGAGTCAAAGTTGATTTATTTGACATGTAACTTCCGTACTTAAGTTACGGCATTTCCTGAGTTATTTAAACCCAAACCACAATCTTTTCCTAAACGTAACTAAGTACTTTTATTTTGAAAAGACTGGTCACGTATTGCTGGACATTCGTAGGAAAACTCACAAAAATTGCATTGTTGAAAATCGTGCTGAGCTTCACGAAATAAATGGGAAATTTGTGTAAAAAAAATAAATAAAAATAAATATAATTGTAAGTGATCAACTGGGGAGGTTTCATGGAATAGAATAGAATATATCTTTATTGTCATTGTACAAGTACAACGAAATTGAAATGCAAACCTTAAAAAGTGCAAGAAACATAAACAATAACATGCCTCTAAAACTATAAAAAATAAATAGTAATAAAAACACACACAAGACATTCACATTCTGCAGGTATTGCACGACTCGTATCATTATTGCACAGTGAATATTTTAAGATGTTTAAGTTTTTGCGATGTGATATCTATTAGTTAAAATGTTTAGCCTATTCACCTTTAGTGTCTCCCTTTAAGTAAATTACATTAGGACATCAACAAATATGAAATAATTATACATTAGAAAATTAGAATTAGAATTGTAGAATTATCTGCAGTTCTGTGTTCTGGTAAAAGAGCGATGAATTCACAGGGAATAAACATTTAAAAAATATGGGAATATTCAACTCTGATCCACAGTGAGAGCAGACTGTTGAGGGTGAGGGGTTGGGGGGTGATGGCGGTGTGTGTGTGTGTGTGTGTGTGTGTGTGTGTGTTGGGGTCAGCGTGGTGCTACAATACTGACTCTCACAGCTCTCTTCAGCCTGGCAGCCTGCACGTGTTTAAGGTTACGAGGTAAGACAAACTTTTATTTTGAAATATAATAATATAGCTGAACTATCTAACAGTCTGGATGACAGTAAGCGACTGCTTTGTGTTTCTGAGCTGATGTAGTTCAGTTCACTGAGTTTGTGATCTAAAGCAGCTCCACGTGTTGACAGAGTCTGTTTTTACTTTGACATGTTTTCACCAGTTAAAATCACATTTTTTTAACGAGACGTTAGAATGAACATTTCACAGATGTGTCTTTAAACTCGATGTAGTGTTCATAACTGAGGAAACCTTTTCCTTCTCATGTCGTGCACATTGGGGTGTCAACACATGGAAACATGTGCTTAACATGTTCCATATTTGGGTGCAATTTAAAGGGCACAAATTAGTAATTTGAAGTCTTTCTGGTTGAGGAATGGAGACAACAGTGAAACAGGGATTAATCATTTTCTCTTCTGTTCATGGTTATTACACCAGATTATCTGTGATAGACTCTAAACTTGTGTCCGATGTGCTTCAATCAAAATATCATAACGTCATATATGATTTGTATTTATAATGCATTACTAAAAAAAATCTTCTCAAGAGCTTTTACATGTGATGTATAGACTTAAAAACAAAACAGTTTCACATCACAAAATTATTATTCTGTGTTAAGAGAACTGATTCTTGCTTCTTATCTTTTGTTTACATTTTAATCTCTTAATAAATGGACAAAATATTATAAATATCTTTTATCCTGAACATTATTAAGTCATATTATTGTCTGTATCTCTCAGAGTTCATATATAGGCTGCTGCCGGCTGTTTCATTGTACAGACTAAATGCTTCTTGCTCTGTTAACATGTCATTTACACTTTGAGGGTTCAGTGATGAAACATGATTATTAGTTTGACAAACTTCTGCTGTGATGTTTATGCTGTTTGAGCAGAAACAGTGAATGTGGAGCACAGCGAGGGGTCGACGTGCAGAGACACATCTGCCGGCTAAGGACGACGAGGTCGACGACGCTTTGAAGACGACAGTGAGCGCTTTTTAACTCTCTGACGCTGCGAGGGCTTTTGGAGTGCACCTCAGCAGAACCAAATCATATTGTCTTTATTTTTCTGTTTTCCATGGCGGGACAATGGAGAGGCCGAGGGGGTCCATGTTCAGTGTCCACTGTCTGCTGCTCGGACACCCCACGGCTCTAATTGATGCTTTGTCTGCCCATGTCTCGCCTCGTTAGAGCCCTCGGAGCCTGCAGGCCGGAACAAATCCAACATGTCATCTGTGTCCAGGTCTGTTCCGACTGTGTGTGTTTGTGTGTGTGTTGAGGTTTGGACTCTATGTTCGGATAACTTGCACATTTCACTTGTACATTCACCCTAATGCAGATCAATTTGAAAAGTATAGGCTACCTTCAACAACAGGTCCCTCTGTCATAAGCTCCCAAGTCATAAATACATGAATTAAAATGCTCTGTAAACATTAAGTATTATTATTTTAAAACATAACCTGTGTCATGACATGTGCCAAAGCTTAAGTCAAAATTATGTTTCTTCTTAAAGGTACAGTGTGTAGGATTTGGCAACATCTAGAGGTGTGGTTGCAGATTGCAACCAACTAAGTACACCTCCGCTCACTCCTCCTTTAACAAGACGCCGAGTACAAAACCATGGTAAGCGTTCACCTCCCTCAGAGGCCATCCTTACCATAATAACGCTACTTTAGGAGAAACTGGCGGTACCACGTTTTTGCACTCTGCGGTTCACGTCACCGCAGTTTCACGAGCTCTACAGTAAACTACGGTGGCCTTCAGCTAACAAAAAAAAGCAAAAAGGCTCTCTCTAGAGCCAGTGTTTGATTTGCCCATTCTGGGCTACTGTAGAAACATGGCGGACTGCGTGAAGAAGACACACAGTAACTGCAATGAACAAAAATCACTAATTTTTTAATCCGTCATGGGTCTAATTTGTCTCCTCCTCAAGGCTTTTCGGATTCACAAAAGCTCCTCTGTTAGTTCCTGGAACTATTTGGTTGAAAAGAGCTAAATTAAAAAAAAACCTGCTGCTTTCTCCACGTCTCAGATAGTCCTTCAATTATCTACTTGGATCAAAGATTTCCCACGTCTCAGCACTCTCACAACATGAGCAAATGTATATTTGTGATAATTTTCTGGTAAAATGTGTTTTCAGAAAAATAACTAAATCAGCTTGTATGTAGAACACAGAATTAACTGCAGTACACACAATGTGTAACAGTTTGATGATACTTTCTCATCCCAACTCGTCACATACTGTACTTTGTCACGCCCTGTGATGTCACTTTATTTTTGGCATCAAAACCTCTATGGTTAAGTTTAGGAAAGAACTACATGGTTGGGCTTAAATTACTACGTTTGTACAGCGAAAATGACACTGAACGTTGTGAACACGGGACTAGAACAAACAGCTGATTGTAACTAGGGCTGTCAATCGATTAAATTATTTAATTGACATTAATCGCATGATTGTCTATAGTTAATGGCGATTAATCGCAAGTTAATTGCACATTATTTTATCTGTTCAAAATTAAGGGAGATTTGACAAGTGTTTAATACTCATACAAATTTGCTTGCTTTATGCAAATGTATGTACATATTTCTTATTGGAAATCAATTAACAACGCAAAACAATGACAGATATTGTCCAGAAACCCTCACAGGTACTGCATTTAGCATGAAAAATATGCTCAAATCATAACATGGCAAACTGCAGCCCAACAGGCAACAACAGCTGTCAGTGTGCTGACTTGACTATGACTTGCCCCAAACTGCATGTGATCATCATAAAGTGGGCATGTCTGTAAAGGGGAGACTTGTGGGTACCCAGAGAACCCATTTTCATTCACATATCTTGAGATCAGAGGTCAAGGGACCCCTTTGAAAATGGCCATGACAGGTTTTCCTCGTTATTTAGCCTCCTACAAGCTAGTATGGTTGGTTAGTACTAATGGATTCTTTAGGTTTTCTAGTTTCATATGATGTCAGTATCTTCACTCTAGCTTTAAAACTGAGCCCGCTACAACCTAAAAATCACAAATAGCGTTAATGCGTTAAAGAAATTAGTGCCGTTAAAATTAATTTGCATTAACGCGTTATTATCACGTTAACTCTGACAGCCCTAAATGTAACGTGACGCACAGGACACAAACGGCGGTCTCCTGGATTAAAGCCTTGTGTTTGTTGGACCCATCCTCCTCCCCTCCAGCCCGCTCAGTGTGTGCTCTTTAAACTATGTCACCACACTCCCAGCAAACTTTCTTGGAGCGTTTACTGTTCCCGCACTAAGGGGTGTCATGTGCGGCGGTAACGAACGCCGACGGCCATGACAAAGCCTCGATATTTGACGCCCTGGGAATGAGAACAGTGTGTGTGTGTGTGTGTGTGTGTGTATGTGTGTGTGTGTGTATGTGTGTGTTTCCAGCTCCTCAGGTCGACTTGTTAATCTCTGCAGGCAACTGTGACGACACACGTTTACTCACAATCACCTGCAGAGATCATCCAGTCGCTCTGCTCTGATCAATAACACACTGTATCCTGAAGCTGTAAGAGGCAACAGCTGTGGTGGAAAGAAACCAAGTACATTTACTCAATTACTGTTCTATTTTGAGGTACTCATATTCTACTTGAGTATTTCCATTTTTCTGCTACGTTATACTTCTACTCTACTACATCTCAGAGGGAAATATTGTTATATATTGTACTATATTCATTTAATACTGTTACTTAATAGTTTAGTTTATTTCAAAAATTCAAATACAGTAGTAAAAATACTACATTGTCAGGGATAACATGACAAAGGACTCATTTCCACCGTGATTCCTTACTTTGCAGATTCAGATTAATAATACAAACTACAATCAACAAATAAATTTGGATGTGTTATTATAGGGTAACATAAAACTTCATTGATTACTGAGGGTAAACTCACAAACTATTCAGCAGTATATAAAGTAGTTAAAATAAGATCCGCCTTTACAAGCTGTAACATTAAGGTGATGAACACATCATTGCAACAATAATTATAATGCAATAATATAATAATTATTCTGAAATAGGCCATTTTGCATAATGAGTAGTTTTACGTTTGGTACTCTAAGTATATTTTGATGCTAATACTTATTACTTCAGTAATATTTTGAATGCAAGACTTTAACTTGTAACAGAGTATTTCTACACTGGGGTTTCGCTGCATCTACTTAAAGCTTAAGTAGGCAGTCTGTGTTTGGCATCATTGGGCAAAATTCCATTTCAGCATATTGTAATTTAAGTGTTCTGAGAGAAAACTAGACTTCTGCACCTCCTCATGGCTCTGTTTTGAGGATTTAAAAAATCTAGCCCGTGACGGGAGACTTTGGTCAATCACAGGTCATTTCATTGAGAGAGCGTTCCTATTGGCTGTGCTCCGGTCATGTGACCGATGATTCATATTTGGTCATATTTGATTCATATTTGATCAGCACTGCCTAGTTTGACCGTTTGATCGGAGTTTGTGAGTGATTGACAGCTGCTCAGAGACGGCAGACTCCAGCTCGGCTCTGATTGCTTGTTTTCCTCCAGTCTGTGAAATCTTGCAGATGCCGTTAGGAACACCGGAGGACACAGAGGCACATGATTTTTTTCAAATTATCTATCTCATCCACAACTGTCAGGATATAGTGACTGTTTTATAAAAATAACTTTTTTATTTGCTCCATTTCTACCGACTGCTGCTTTAAGTAAAAGATCTGAATACTTTTCCACCACTGGGTCTCAGTGGCTCGTTGGCAGCCTCTGGTGGCAGCAGGCGGTAACTGTCTACACTTCCAGACATCCTGCTATCAAATGATTTAAAAATACACTGAAAGAAAATAATGAAAAGACTGATATTCACCTCATCACTTGTGAGGAGAGGATGGTGTGTTGGGAACAGCTGTGATCCAGTTTAATCTCAGCTGGCAACTGTGAGCTTTGAGCATCTCACGGAGCCGGCTGAGGTTCACCTGAACGCAGCACCGTCACTTCCTACCAGAGGACCAGGAGGCCTCACGGGGACGCCGTGGAAAAAATATCAGGAATATAAAATAGGAGGGTTTGTTTTGTTGTTCAATAAATAAATAAATGACTTGATAAATAAATAAACATGTCATTAAAATGTTGCAAAAATAATATTAAAAATAAATGTAGCCATTCATTTATTGAAAAAAACACATGACATTAGTTGATATTTCTGTTTTAATTTGCTTCTGTATTTCTTTATCTTTTTATTAATTCCCATATTTATTTACTCTTCTGTTTAATTTTCCCTTTTATTTATTTATGTATTTATTTTTATTTCTTTATAATTTTATTTCTTTATTTTTATTTTGGCAGGTTCCGTCCTATACTAAAACATGTAAACATGTTTATGTCATATTTTTGCTGTTGCTTGATCATTTTAAGTCTTTATTTAAATGATCAGCTACAATAAAGAGAAAAAAAGTTAAAAAAAAATAAATAAGGCATGCCCCTTAATTGGATATGTAAAACTTTTAAACTGGGAATTTATTTGAAATGTTAAGTAACTCTTTTATGTAAAATGTTTAACTTGCTCCATGACTTATATTGTGTGTCTCTATGTGTGTTCATGTACAGGTAAGTATACTGCGTATCCACCTGTGGAGTGACGGACAGGTTTCCTGTTGATGATACTGCATCAGGAACTGATAGGAGAGCGATGAGAGGCCATCAGTTCCTGATGCACTGCCTTCAGCATTGAAAGACGCTACACACAGTTGAAGGACATCGAAGCCTCATCATCAACCAGCCAATCAGAGCCAGAAATGTATTTTAAATTCCCGCCCCTTCAGGTGGACCTCTATGAGACTTATAATGAACGGTAGTCAACGGCGAGAGACAAATATTGTTTTGCCACATGCTACTAATTTGTAACGTCACTGCCGGCAAAATACCTCCACTAATTGAATCCACGCTCTACTTTATAACCACAGTGGTTGCCAAAGCAAGCGACTAAAATGCCGATTTGGAAATGAATACATCGGCTTGTGTGTTTCATGTCCTCTAATTAAATCCATGCTCTACTTTATTATCGCAGTGGTTATGTCAAAGCAAGCGACTAAAATGCCTATTTTGAAATTAAAACATCCGCTTGTGTATTTTCATGTGTGTTTCTGAGTGTCTGGCCTTGGGTGTGTTTTTTCCCGCAAATCAGACTGCATTTCACCGGCGTTTCTGAGAAGCCGCGACTTGTGTGTGAGACGCAACTATGTCATGGCAGGTGTATTGCTCAGGACCCGAGGAAGCACTGTGTGAAGTTGTTTGTATGAGCGGTTCTTCAGAAAGCAGAAACACCACAGGACCAGAATTTGACACTGCACTAGTCGTCTCTAAATGCAGCACTTGAAGCAGTTCAACATATTTGCTGAAGTTGATATTTGTATGATTCTGATGGGTTGTACCCGCATGGTTGAATGCACTGATTGTAAGTTGCGTTGGATAAAAGTGTCAGCTAAATAAATGTAACTGTCGTGGAGAGGAAGTGAATCTGATGCAAAAGAGACTGTCGATTCAGTTTTTTGTGTGAAGAAGACGTAAAAGTGAAGAAGACAAATACAAAAAGTGAAGAAGACAAATACAAAAAGTGAAGAAGACAAATACACACAAAACACTTTATTTCCATAGTCTTAATTTGCTATGAGTAGATGTTGTACAAGTGTCAGGTGATGCAGAGAATTCATCACCTGTAACACAGTCAAGTATCACCTGACTGAAACTCAGTGCTACTTACAGGCAGTTGATTGACAGCTGAACATCAACCTCAGTTGAAGCTTTTAAGACAAGTCTTTAACCTCTGCTCTCGCTCTGTTGTGACACAACACACTTCTATTCTAACATACATTTGAGGTCAAAATGAAAATCAAAATGCACCCATCCATCTAGCCATCCATCCATCCATCAGACTGCAGTGAGAATTCATCCCATCGCCACATGTTGTTCACAGCTCATCAGTTGTCCTGTGATGCTGTTGTGAGTTTATTTCCTTCAGCTCTCCGTTTGCATCACTCTGCCTGTGTCTAAACAGAAAGTAAGAAAAGAAGAAAAGTAGTTATTTTATACTTGATAATCACAGAAAAATATATACCACTGCCACTGAGAATTTTGATTGGCTAGAAGGTATAGCTGAACTTAAAATAACCGGACAGTATAAACAGACACCTACAGTATGATGTATGTGTTTGATTGGAGTTAAAGGGTACCTTTGGTATTTTTCAACCCTATTTCCTCATGTTTTTGTGTCTAACTGTTTAATTGAGGCAACAAGATCTGAAGTTGGTCCAGTTTTGAGGGAGAGCACTGTAGACGGCAGCTGCTCACAGGCCGTAATGTAATCTATTGGGGCAAGCTGGCACCGTCATTGACGTCCACTAAAAGTGCTTATTTTTGCCATGACAGGCTCTGATTGCTATTATAAGTGTCTGACAGAAAGAGTCTCGCTCAAGGAGAAGTCTCGTTCTCAATCTGGCGAGTACATTGCTTAACCCGTTAGGGGTCGCGGGGGGGCTGGAGCCGATCCCAGCCGACATTGGGCGAAGGCGGGGTACACCCTGGACAGGTCGCCAGTCCATCGCAGGGCTGACACATAGAGACAGACAACCACTCACATTCACACCTATGGGCAATTTAGAGTCAACAATTAACCTAACATGCATGTCTTTGGACTGTGGGAGGAAACCGGAGTACCCGGAGAAAACCCACGCTAACACGGGGAGAACATGCAAACTCCACACAGAAGGGCCCCAAGTCAGATTCGAACCTGCAACCCTCTAGCTGTGAGGCGCCAGTGCTAACCACTGCACCACCGTGCAGCCCTCAAGGAGAAGTCTCGTTCTGAAATCTGGTGAGGTGACATGTTGCTGAAGACAACGGTGGATAAGTACAACCGAACGCTGAATAAGTCATTTTTAAGTGACCAAAAAAGTTAAATTAACTTTCATGAACTGAAAACTCACTGTGAAAGGGTTAAAGTTTTAAGATAAAAACACGGACAACTCCCAGACCGGACAACACCGTGGTAGCGACCTGTCAATCACAAGATAGCCACGCCCTAAAGCATCCCCTGCTTCATGGTCTATTTGACTCTAAATGGGACCATAATTTACTGAATGAACATCATGCTGTATTGAAGAAAACTTGAAACTAGTGATTGAGACCATAAACTCATGTTTACAATGTTTACTGAGGTAATAAATCAAGTGAGAAGTAGGCTCATTTTGTCCTCAAAAGGCAAACATTGTTGAAGGTATGTGAAAGGACACAAAGTTCAGTTTCCTGCATGAAAGTCAGCTGTGCTCTTGCAGCTTATAATACAGGTCTGTGACAAGCAGTACAAATTTAAAGAAAAGAACCCTACCTTCCCTCCTCAACATCAAAGATGTTTTCAGGCAGACGGACGTTGAGCGTCTCTGGGAGCATGAAGACCAAGCTACCGCTGACGATCCCCATCCCTGCGAAGATCAGCGGCGGCAGAGGAGGCCAGACGTCCTCCAGCAGCATGATCATCGAAGCCAGGGAGCTCCCGGCCCGACACACAAACAAGTTGTAGCCTAAACCACACTGCCTGTCAAACAACACAACCAGGAGCTTCAGTTTCAATGCTGCAGATCCCCAAAGAAGAGTAGACATGAACATCAGCTGCACTGATAAAGAGAGAGAGGACGACAGTCACACATTATCAATAAGGCCAAAGTTTGGACACCGTGAAATTGTGGTCACTATAGTGGACAGCTATTCAAAAGCTGTTTTCTTTTAGGCCTATATGCATGGGTTTTGATGGCATATTTCACTGGTTCCCAACCTGGGGGTTCTGGCCCCACTAGGGGTCACCAAAGTTTCACGGGGGGTCTCGAGGCCTTCTTGATTTAATGGAGTGTAAGGGGCCGTACACATGCTGCGTCTAAAAACGTGTGGAAAACACCAGCCGTGCCGTGAGCGATGGACATAAATGGAAGTTGGAAAAATCCACCTCACTGATTTTGGGAGCAACCTCAAACTTTTTCATGTCAAGGACCTCCAAAGTCGATGTCCAATAGACCACAGACCATGGATGTATAAGAGGTTGTGCCCTGTGCTTTTGCCCTGCGTGTTAGTAAATAGCTACAACTACATTAACATACTACATACATACTACATACATTGATTCAGATCAGTGTATCACTACACCCCTAGCTTATAGTAGTATACTCAACATTTGTCTGTCTCACGGCGTTTTCCAATCACACGGGTTAATAATGATGTGTAAGTAAAAGCAGCATCACTCAGGGTCCTTTAGGTCGACCCTCGTTGTTGTTTCAGGTTCAGGGTTTTACCTGAGGATGGTTGGGTAGAGTTCAGCTGAGTAAAGAAACGCTGTGGTGAACGCCGCCTCTGAGAAACCCTTCGCCACCACAGCAATGCACATACGAAGCACTGAGTACTCTGAGAGAGAAGCAGATGATCAAAGATCTCATTAAATATAAGATCTGTGCAGATACACATGTAAGACATGTAGGATCAATCTTACCAAGTCTGCAACCTCAAAATGTTTATATACACTACTACTGTTGAGAAGTTATGAATCAGCTGTTGGAGTGATGTTTTCCTTCTTTCCTTCAATGATAACTAACAGAGATATAAACAGAATAATTCAGACACCAAATGTATTATTTGCATTTGAAATAGTTTTGGCCAGGAATTAAACACTGGTATCGGATTGATACTCGCTATCGGCCAATACCCAAAGCCCAGGTATCGGTATCTGGACTGAAAAAGTCGGATCGGTGCATCCCTATTCAAACTTCCAATTAGTCAATATTCTGCAATATTGCAATACCATGCTATTGACAAGCCAACCGCGGGGGATGCCAAGCAACGACCACAACCGCTATGTGCATGTTTTTTCTTTTTTTAATTCTTTGCAATGGGAGCGCCACATATTTACACATTGCTACATGGCAGTAGTGTGACGAGACGCTGAGCATCTAGTCTGCACTCTGCGCTGCACCTTTGGTGTTTTTTTTCTAGTCGAGAGTTGAAAAATGTTCAACTTTGAATAAAATGCTGCGCTCGTCACTTTCACTTTTTACCCAGCTGCCTAACCACAGTATACACACAAATAAACACACAATATCGCATATTGCGCTGTTGAGCCAATCATTGTCACCACAGGGATAATTCCTTGTATCCACAGTGTTGCATGACGGTGGAGAATAATGTTGGAATTGGGATTTTGAATTTATTTTCCAGTCCAGAAAAGCGTCAGTGACCCTCGATCATTATTAAACCACAACGGTGCAACCGGGCTCTAAATATTGAGTTAGTCCATTTTTCTTTGGGCCCTCTGCAGTCTACCCAGTGGTCAGATTGAAGAGGTTTAAACTGGGATTAGTCAGTCCATAGTATGTTCAGCTGATATTCCAGTAGAGCTAACCCTAGACTAACCTTCTATTTTAATGGTGAAGTTTGAAGAAGAGCTTTGCTAAAGCAACACGTTGCAGCTGTTAATTCCAGCTTGTTGTCTAGGCTGCATTATTGTGACCGTGACACTGAAACAGGAACCCGTTCCTGTTTAAATTTGCACACATTTTAATGCTCAGCTTTTACCAACAACTGGTGATTCCTCTATTCTTATTCAACTGTTGCTCAGAGGAATCAGAGTCTCTTTCTGTCTTTTCATTAGTCAGTCTGGTTGAACCATTGTAAAGCGTTTTGTTCTCCATGTACCAAACAAACCCTTCAAAATAACATCTATTGTAAAGAGGACATTCTACAACCTAAAAGCAGGAAAGACCGTTCAGACATATAGAGTAGTCCTCTCAGATATCTGACTGGACACAATCAAGCTTTTGTGGCAGGAGAAGTGTATGTGTATGCATAGACAGGAAGTGATGTCACCTAAAGGTATGGCCGTGTTTATTCCTATCAGGGCTCCCGTTGTGATCAGAAACCCCGCCTGGCCGTTCCGCCGGCCGAGCCGGTCCAGGACGAAGAAGGTCAGGATTTTGCCGGGAACTTCGATGGCGCCGTAGATGAACTGCGTGAGGTAGATACTGACGCCAAAACCTGAGATCTTGAAGCTGATTCCGTAGTACAGGAAGGCAACAGCAAACCTGTAGGTACACAGTCAGTATGAACACACACAGCACCAGATGACATGTTTTAAAGGAACAGTGTGTAGCATTTAGGGGAATATTGTGGCAGAAATGGAATATAACATTAATAAGTATGTTTTCTTTAGTGTATAATCACCTGATAATAAGAATCGTTGTGTTTTCGCTAGCTTAGAATGAGCCGTTTATATCTACATACAGAGCGGGTCCTCTTCACGGCAACCATGTTTCTACAGTAACCCAGAACGGACAAACCAAACACTGGCTCTAGAGAGGGACATTCACGTTTTTGCGTTTTCACGTCAGCCACTGTAGTTCTCCTACACGCTTGGCACACAGGAGAAGTTTCGGGAGGTTGCAATCTACAACCTCACTGCTAGATACCGCCAGATCCTACACACTTAAGGTCAGAAGTCAAAGGAGGATTTGGTACCAGAACAATCCAGAGCAGAGGGTGATCTTCCTCAGCTGGGGTGTTTTGACCAGATCCAGGTAGAAGTGGTTCTTCTTGGCCACCTCAGCCACCGTTACCTTCCCCAGAGCCTGAAACAAGCACACGGTCAAGCACAGAGGTGACATCACATTTACAGAGGAGATATTTGTTTATTGAAGATATAAACAGTCAGCACATGAATGTCAAAGCTATGTTTGAGGTCATTTAGAAAGAGAATTTGTTTTTACACTGTAAAATGTGACACCTCTCTTATAAATCTGTCATATTTTAGTTAAATATCATGATCTAAACTAACTTCGTCCATGTTTACCTGTTGTCCTGATAAAGTCAGTATAATGTTAAAGGCGCTCTATACAATAGAGGCAGAGGAGGTTGCTCGGCAAGGTGGCAAGAGAGAGATCAAAATAGGAAAAAAAACAAGTAATTGGTTTAATATAAACCTTTACCAAATCTCAGTATCATTTATACAAATATATTTTTCTCTCTTCTTTGGAAAAAGTCTGCTGTACCTCAGTGTCCAGTCTGGATGTGTATTCGTTCTTCTGGTTCATTTTAGCGCACTGAACCAGATACTTCTTGGCTTCCTCGGCTCTGCCGTTGGCCAGCAGCCAGCGAGCCGACTCCGGCAGCCACCTGAACACAGACAGACGAAACTGGCTTTTAAAAACACACTAATTTACTGCCAGCATGGAGAATAGAAACTTAACATCCACCTCACCACCAGGAGATGATGGCAGCGACGCAGGGCGCCGTCACAGCCAGCATCAGGAGTCTCCAGTCTCGAATGAAGTAGGCCAGAAGGGCCAGGAGCATGTTCCCCACGCTCCACGACAAACTCACGACGGTACCACTGAATGTCCGGTGCTTAACGTCTGTCCACTCGATACCTGAGCAGGAAGTGAGCGATAACAGTAAATATACTGCAGTGAAATACATAAAGATTTCTTTCAGACAGAGAACCAGTTTGACTTTAAATATGACAAAAGAGCCAGATATTTTAATCAATTAAAATATTTAATCGTGTTTTTTATCCGTTCAAAATGTACCTAAAGGGAGATTTGTCAAGTATTTAATACTCTTATCAACATTGGAGTGGGCAAATATGCTTGTTTTATGCAAATGTATGTATATATTTATTACTGGAAATCAATTAACAACACAAAACAATGTCCAGAAACCCTCACAGGTACTGCATTTAGCATAAAAATATGCTCAAATCATAACATGGCTAACTCAAACGCAACAGGCAACAACAGCTGTCAGTGTGTCAGTGTGCTGACTTGACTATGACTTGCCCCAAACTGCATGTGATTATCATAACGTGGGCATGTCTGTAAAGGGGAGACTCGTGGGTACCCAGAGAACCCATTTTCATTCACATATCTTGAGGTCAGAGGTCAAGGGACCCCTTTGAAAATGGCAGTGACAGTTTCTCCTTGCCAACATTTTGCGTAAGTTTGCAACAATATTTAGCCTCCTTCCTAACAAGTTAGTATGACATGGTTAATACTAATAGATTCCTTAGGTTTTTTTAGTTTCATATGATGCCATTATCTTCACTCTAGCTTTAAAACTGAGCCTGCTAAAAATCGCAAGTTGTATTAATGCGTTAAAGAAATTAGTGGCACATTAAATTTGCGTTAATGCTTTATTATTGCGTTAACTTTGACAGCCCTAATACATACATACATACATGTTTTTAAAAAAATGGACTGATGCATGTTGGGCTCAGGTTCTTGTTTGGCATGCTGTCAAAGGGCTTTTATTGTGAAACAGCTACATATGTAGAAGTGTTTGCTTTCACTAAGTTTCCAAATTAATGAGACCATTAAGTCACGTAAGATAACGATTAAATAGAAAATACTACCTAGAACAGCGCTGATGATGGACAGCCCGCTGAGGGCCACGCCGCTGAGCGCCCTGCAGACGGCAAACATGGCGTAGGAGGTGGAGAAGGCCGAGATGACTCCCACCATGGTGGAGATGATTAAAGACACCAGAAGCATTGACTTACGACCAAACCTGCAACACACACACACACACCATTTTAGCAATTCACAGGATCTTCATCTGCAGATGGAGTCTGTTCAATCTTCAGCGAATTGATCTGTTTCCAACATAAAGAATGAACTTTGACTAAACTTCACAGCCTCAGAAAGCTCAAGATATGCGAATGAAAATGGGTTCTATGGGTACCCATGAGTCTCCCCTTTACAGAAATGCCCACTTTATGATAATCACATGCAGTTTGGGGCAAGTCATAGTCAAGTCAGCACACTGACACACTGACAGCTGTTGTTGCCTGTGCACCGTTGGGCTGCAGTTTGCCATGTTATGATTTGAGCATATTTTTTTATGCTAAATGCAGTACCTGTGAGGGTTTCTGGACAATATTTGTCATTGTTTTGTGTTGCTAATTGATTTCCAATAATAAATATATACATATATTTGCATAAAGCTGCATGTTTGCCCACTCCAATGTTGATAAGAGTATTAAATACTTGACAAATCTCCCTTTAAGGTACATTTTGAACAGATAAAAAATGTGTGATTAATTTGCGATTAATCGTGATTAACAGAGGTGACATATAATAAATAATAATTGTATTGATCCCTCTCCAGTGTCATGGCATCCGGTGACTGTGAGGGTTAAAACATAACGAATCCTGAAGAACTCACTTGTCACAAAGTTGTCCGAACAGAATGGATCCAAACATGACACCGAGGAAGAAATATGTAGCGAGAGCTTGATTCAGCTGTTTGTCGTCACACACTAGATCCCACTGCAGAGACAGAAAGGTTAAAACACAGACTGTATAACACCTGTCTGTCAACACACCTATCTCTCTCTAAACCTTAATTATTGATTATTGGGAACTAATTATTTTCCCATTTTGAACCTAACCGATCATTTCACAATGTTAACCACATGGCATTGTGTTTTCTATAAGCGTGATACAAGGCTGATATGAAATGTATTCATGAAACGTATTTTGGGTTCAGAAACGCTGACATTCAACGTACCCAGTGGTTTGCAGAAATGTGCTTTGGTGCATCTCGGACTATTATCCCTGTACTGTATTGCATATATTCTCTTCACTGTGAACTTTTGCACATCCACAGCTACTCTCATTCCAAAATACAGTGATATTGTACATATTTGCTGTAGTATTTTTTATAGTATCTTTTTAATATTTGTATTGTCATTTTTCTATTCTATATTTATCTTGACTCTTACAGTACTCTGTCAGTGTTCTATATGTTTATTGTATATTATTATCATTGTTTATTGTATGCACCAAACACCAAAGCAAATTTCTTGTATGTGAATAACCTACTTGGCAATAAACCCTATTCTAATTCTGATTCTGATACAATGCCAAAAACAATTCAGGTGACGGGGTTGCAGCTGAAGAAACTCAGCTGAGGCCTGTTCCACGAACCGACCAGACACCGTTAGCTAGCTAGCTAGCATATAGTCATGCACCCTGACCCCATGATGACACACATTGAGTGACAGCCCCTTCATTTGCATAATGAGGCAGAAATGCATAAAGAAATGTTAAAAGAAATGTGTAAAGAAAATTATACATTAATAAATAAGTTTGGGGAAATAAATAAGGGGTGAAATGCTAGAAAAAGTCATGAATAAATAAATAAATGAATGTTTAAACACTTAAATAAATACATACATTTTAAAATAAATAAATAAAATAAATGCATAAATAAACATAAATAAATTAAAATAAATAACAAACAAATGTAGAAATTAATACAAATAAATATAAAATAAATAAAAGTTTTAAATAAAGAATATATTAGATAAATAAAGAAACAAATTAAAGCAGAAATATCAATTTATGTCACATTTTATCAATTAATTAATTAATTACTACACTTATTTTTAATATTATTTTTGCTACTTTTAATAGCATATGTATTTATTTATTTATTAAGTCACTTATTTATTTATTCATTTATTTTGATTTTGGCAGGATCTGTCCTCCATAACCCTCCCCCTGGCTTTCCCTCCTTTGCCCATCTACGCACCTCTTCTGAATCAGCCTCGTTAGTTCTTCCTAACCAATCAGCTCCTTTCTTGTTCCCAGTGTTTTCCCCCAGCCAATCAGCTCCCTGCCCATTCCTCAACCTAATCACCTCATTCCCCTCACCTGAGCTTCTCCGCCCATCTCTCCACCTGCAATTCATCCTCTTGTCAGATCAGTTTGTATTTAAGTCCTGATTTTCAGTTCAGTCTTTGTTGGATCATTGATCTTGTTGTGAGATGATCAGTTCTACCTTGACTGCACCGGATATTGAATTCAAATTATTTCGCCAAATTCCTGTCATCTCCTGCATTTGGGTCCACCTGCTCCACCCTCCTTGGCAGAGAGCAGTGCAGAGCGGCGGCCGTGAGCTTGCCAGTCGGGCACGCTCACATGTATGAACGTGCACTAAAAGCATGCACGTCCCGCCCGGCTATATCAACAAAGCATGGAGAAACTCTGATTACAACACACACAGAGGGAGAGTTACTTCATTCTCTGCTGAAGTAGATATTACTCCTCTATATCTTCACATCTCTCCGGGAACCATCACCTTAACGTGGTGGAGAGGTTTGTGTGTCCCTATGACCCTGAGGTCTGTGTTGTCTGGAGCCTCGTGCTCCTGGTAGGGTCTCCCATGGCAAATTGGTCTCAGGTGAGGGGTCGGACTAAGAATGGTTCATAAAACCCCAATGAAGAAACGAGGCAGAGGAGTTACCCGGCCCGGAGGAAGCCCGGGGCCCACGTCTGGAGCCAGGCCCAGACGGGGGGCCTGTCAGCGAGCGCCTGGTGGCCGGGCTCTCAGGGCCATCCAATCCCTGTACGCCCAAAGCGAGAGCTGTGTTCGGGTCCTCGGCAACAAGTCGGACTCGTTTCCAGTGGGGGTTGCCCTCCGCCAGGGCTGCGCTTTGTCACCAATCCTGTTCGTGATATTCATGGACAGGATTTCTAGGCGTAGTCGGGGGGAGGTGGGTTTGCAGTTCGGTGTGCTGAGGATCTCATCGCTGCTTTTTGCAGATGATGTGGTCCTGTTGGCATCATCGGGCTGCGACCTCCAGCACTCACTGGATCAGTTCGCAGCCGAGTGTGACGCAGTCGGGATGAGGATCAGTACCTCTAAATCTGAGGCCATGGTTCTCAGCAGGAAACCGATGGATTGCCTACTCCGGGTGGGGAATGAGTCCTTACCCCAAGTGAAGGAGTTCAAGTACCTCGGGGTCTTGTTCGTGAGTGAGGGGATGATGGAGCGTGAGATTGGTCGGAGAATCGGAGCAGCGGGGACGGTATTGCATTCGCTTTACCGCACCGTTGTGACGAAAAGAGAGCTGAGCCGGAAGGCAAAGCTCTCGATCTACCGGTCAATCTTCGTTCCTACTCTCACCTATGGTCATGAGGGTTGGGTCATGACCGAAAGAACGAGGTCG
>CAKAOI010045248.1:10452-52056 GCA_916701655.1 Sebastiscus albofasciatus
AAGCAGCTATGTTGATAGATGTGTGCAAATAGGCAACCTTATGATTGCATAAGCATGATTTTGAAAACAGGGCTTATTTTGTTATAACACTACACACACAAGTAGCAGAACACCTCAGATCGTTTGCAAAATTAAACATCATTCAAAACTATACAATAATTCATACATTTTGTCACTAAATGGCACAAACATGGGTCATATGGTGCCTTCAAATGGGGTCGTGTTCACGAAAAGAGTCCATATGAACGCCCCCTCTTGTGGTATTCACAACCTTGTAAGTGGAAAGTTTCTGAAAGCTCAGAGTTCACGAGTTGTGACGTGTTTGTTGACGTTGTCAGAAATGGCGGAGGTCATGGAAGTTCATTTTTCAGTGCATAATAAGTAAATATATTGTAATTTTAGTCCATCCATCCATCTGCAACCGCTTATCCCATTAGGGGTCACGAGGGGGCTGGAGCCGATCCCAGCCGACATTGGGCGAAGGCGGGGTACACCCTGGACAGGTCGCCAGTCCATCGCAGGACTGACACATAGAGACAGATAACCATTCACACTTACATTCACACCTACGGGCAATTTAGAGTCAACAATTAACCTAACCTGCATGTCTTTGGACTGTGGGAGGAAACCGGAGTACCCGGAGAAAACCCACGCTAACACAGGAAGAACATGCAAACTCCACACAGAAGGGCCCCAAGCCGGATTCAAACCTGCAACCCTCTAGCTGTGAGGCGCCAGTGCTCATTTTAGTCGTATATCATAATTCTTCGTAATTGTATAATATGTCTGAGGAAAATGTTGATATTCCCAACAGCCTCATCTTTCTCCTCCGTCATTATGTCTTTGCATTTCCTGCATTATATTATCCGCTTGCTAGCTTGCCTCTAGACGCCGACAGTAACGTTGATATTGCCTAGCAGTGGTGTTTTCCCAATTGAACCTCTAGAACGCCAAGCATATTGTGTACACGACTTCCCATGTTGTAAACACAAGCTCACGAGTTTCATTTGAAGGCACCAATATGATCTGATTCTGTTTGAACCCGTTACACACTGCTGCTGCCACTTTAAACATTGCTTCTCTTCTAATCATAGTCTGGGTTTGATTCTTTACCGAGATATTGTTAGAGCTAAAGTACATGAATATATTGACCAAACAATACTGCACACTGATGAAAATAGCTCCTTCTCTCCACATTGTAATCCCATTTTTTCAATTGCTAATACACATTTTTGAAAACAGGCCTCTCGCTGCGACGTTGGCTTCCATTGCTGTTGTAAACGGGGACTCGCCTGTGGTCTTTTTATAGTGCTGACATCCTGACTGATGAGCCGCCAATCAAGCAATTAGGTGTTCGGCCAGGTGGCGTTTGTATCGGCCAGTTGGTCCATGGGTGTGGCATTTTGAATGTTTTGAAATCAAACAAGTGACTTTATGCTGCAAAAAAAGTGCCATGTTGAATTGCAAAGTGTGTCAGGGAGAGTGGAACAGGTGGACCCAAATGCAGGAGATTACAGGCAACAGGAACATGGCAAAATCATTTTAATTCAATATCCAATGCAGGCGAGGCAAAACTGAAACTCTCATAACAAAATCAAGGAGCCAACAAAGACTGAACTGAAAACAGGGACTTAAATACGAACTGATCTGACGAGAGGATGAAGTGCAGGTGGAGAGATGGAGAGATGGAGAGATGGGCGGAGAAGCTCAGGTGAGGAGAATGAAGTGATTAGGTCCGAGGAACGGGCAGCGAGCTGATTGGTTGGGAAGAACTAACGAGGCTGATTCAGAGAAGGTGTGTAGATGAGGGATGCCAGTACAGAAAACCCAAAACACAGAAAACAGCTCTGTCCGGTTGACGTAAAGTCTAAGGAAATAAAGGAAAGAATCCCCTCTTAATCATTTATTACATTTATATGTGACAGGAATTGTTTTCCTTGTACTATACTAGAATGAGATTGGAAATAAGAAACTACAAGAATCTATTTTATACATCATATACTGTATTCTTTAGTGACACCGTCCTCGTTGTTTTGAGACAATATTAGGTTTCAGTCACATGGGAAATATACAGCACAATATAAAAGATGTGAGAGAGAACCTCTGGGCTGCAGCGCTTTAGATCTTCTGTCTTAATCCACACTCAAACAATAAAATCAAGAAGTTCTATATGTAGGCCTACAACCCACTACATGGGTGGATAGATCTTCCAACAACGTGGATACACATGCATGTCTACTCCAGGCTGTCATGTCCCGCTCTCCTCTATTGTTATGTTTTCCTTGTTTCCAGTTTTCAGTTATTATTTCCTGTTTTATTTTGGTGTAGACTCACCTTTGTCTCTCTTTTCTTTAAGATACTTCACTTCCTGCCTTTGTGTGTGTGTGTTTGTGTGTTTGGTGCCTGTGTTATTGTCTGCTCCGCCCTGATTGATTTCACCTGTCCCTTGTTAGCTCTGCTGACACCTGTCCTTCATCATCACCCTCCTCTCATCAGTCTGTGTGCCAGTTTGTCTTCTCTGTTTAAGTGAGCGGTCCAGTCGTATACGTTCCTTGAGTTATAGTGTTTATTAGATCATTCTTCATTTTCTTGGAGTCAAACCTTGCCTAGAAACTAGGGATGCTCATTTTGAAAAATGTTCTTAACCAATAACCGACCCTCGTTAACCAATTATTAACCATTGATTTGTGTCTCGCATGCAGCGGTGCTCCAGCTGCAGGAGCACAACAGACATTTGTTGACGGGAGTCCCCAGTTCAGCGTCCGGGAGCGTTAACTTAGCAGCTACGATGCTGCGTGTAGTGTCGCGGACTTGCAGCCACTTTCCCAGTAAAAGTCTCCACCGCACATTTAGTTTAGTTTAGCAGGTTGTCAGCTGTGTGTCTGCCCGGCGGAACTTTAGTGAGTGTCCGACAAACGCTGTGTGTATTTGTGCTACGTTAGCAGCTCTAGCATTTCCGGAGGCTTCGTGCTCACCGCCGCCACACACAGAGTCTGAGTAACTTTAGCGAGTTTCCAGCAGACCGTGTGTGTGTGTTGGCGGTGAGTGTGAGGTTGTTGGTGGCGTTCTAGCTGTGAACGTAGGTGTAGCAGACAGTGTGTGTACAGTTTATTTCTCGGTGAATAAATGCTACGAAACTACAACTCCTCCGCTCAAGCGAAGCTGTTTTCCAGTGAAGTCTTTTACTTTAAACTCTCTGTGTGTGTCGAGTCGTGCTGTAGACCTTTGTCACAGCAGACTTTTTGACGTATCAGGAAAAGCACAGGTGTATTTAATCACTTTAATGATGGCTGCATCCCACAGGTCCTGGTATTGTGCGTGCTGGTTCACCGGCTCACTAGGACAATTAACAGAACGGAGCCAATCGTTAATGTGATCAATATCACCTGTGCTTTTGCTGCTATTGGTGCCTTCAAATGAAACTGGTGAGCGTAAACACGACCCCAGTTGAATATCTAAAATTAGAGTTTTGTCTAGTCAAAATAGAATTAAGGATATCTTCAATTAGAGTTTTGACTGAGGCAAAATGACGTGCATATATCTCTAATGAATATCCTGTCTAGCTATTAAATGTTAAAACGGCTTGCCATAGAGCAGAACATAGTACATGCTATTCTTTCTGCCGTAGATCTGTTACTGAAAGAGCATCACCCACTGGAGGCTAGGCAGTTCTAGTGAAATGCAATATTGAAGTCCCTTTTGATTGGCTTGTTCATCGATCTATTTGCAGAGCTATGGAAGTGTGAAAACTAGGAAGTGGTGGGGGGGCGTGTGCCGCGTGGAGCTCGTTGTTATGATACACTGGAGACACCAGAGTCAAGCGTTGGACTCGAGGAGACAGTGCTATTGGTGTATTCCACCGAGGACACCCCCTTATTGGCTGAGCAGTGTTAATTCAAAATAATGACAATGTGCATCATCCTGTTGCCAGCGGCGCCACAGCTGCTCCCAGTACGATGGTTTGTGTGTGTTTGTGTGTGTTTGTGTTGGCAGTCACTGTGACGGGTGGGTGAGGGGGGGGTTTGCCAGAAGAAGTGCCGTCTCTTATTTGATGGGTATCAAAAATACAATGAAGATGTCAGAAGCGTCCTCGGAGATTGTTTATGTAAATTAGCTTATTAGAGGCTAACAGGGGGTTGCCATGGCGAAGAGGAGGAGATGCTCAGCATGGGGCTTTTCAACTCCAGTTGAGCCCAGGGAGCCCATTATTGCCCATGTAATGTGTCGACTGTGTTGGATTAATTCTCAATTTGTCACAACATAATCACCTCGCAGCATCTCCCAAATCTGTGGACAAGCACTTTTTTGTATAACTCAGGTGTCTACTTTCAGTTTCACAGCTTTTTACACAGCACAGCTGCCCTCCGACCTCCGAGCGCAGACCTCCGCCAAGGTGCGTGACTTTAAAAACAGATCACAGCTCACAGCTGGCGGTACCGTGAGGTGGTCAGCTTGTTATTAACACGGTGTGTTTCCGTGTAACGTATCGGCGGATGCCTCTCTCATTCAGCAGCCTTGTTATGTCTGTATAACGTTACACTACGTTGTCTCTCATCCCGTCGTCTACCGCTTTGTTCTTTCTCACTGCTGACAGCCAGCAGCTCGATGTCTCGCCACACATCCACACACGTATCTCTGCTCTCAGAAGAAGAAGGCGGGGTCATGCATCATCAATGCGTTATCAGTTATCAGTTATCAGTTATCAGATCGTGATCCGGACCGCCACCAAAATCAAATTGATTGTTCATTGTGCTACACTCCACCTCTCCAAAAAATAAAAAAATGTAATTCAAATCCATCGCAAACTTTTATGAGTAATCCTGCTAACAGACAGACAAACAAACAAACCAACCTACGCCGAAAACATAACCTTGGCCTTGGCGGAGAGAATGATAGATAGGAAACAATATTTGTTTTTATTCAGGGATAATAAGTTCTCAACTGTATTTCGGGCGTCATCAATGACGTCATTGTTCTAAGACGATACAAGCCTCGATACGCGCTTCACAGAAAACGTCCTGGATTACTCGACACACGCTCCGAAGCCTCGGCACGGCACGTAACATCACTACATGTTGCCCTTTTACCTTCTCTCTCTCGCTGACTCTCCTCCTCTGACTGAGTCCTTCTTTAATGTGACCTCATATCTTCTTTTTTCATCCCCATCATTCCTCTGCTCCCTGCGCTCTGTTGTTTAATTTCCTTGTTCCTTCTCCCCTCGTTTAATCTCCGCTTCCTCCCTCCTCCTCCTCCTCCTTCACTCCCAGCTAGTCAGTATTCAGACTTTATTTCATTTCATGAAGCGTGTGCACACACACACCCACAAACAATCTAATCGTAGACGTTGAGCTAATAACTGTCACTCATAAATCACGAGCCTCGAGGCCTCTGCTGATAATCAGATTCCCAATCAGTCTCAGTATTGTCTTCTATTTCTTCCATTCTCCATCCATCCATCACTCACACACACACACACACACACACAAACACACACACTGGAGACGAGACAGAGGCGTCAGACTGGCTGGAGTAGCCGGATTCAGAGCAGAGAGGAAGGTCTAGATTAATAGTGGCGTTCTGGGTTCACACAGTAAAAGGTGTATTTTTTGGTGTGTGCATGTATAAAATCAGCGAGGAGCCCTGCACCCGGTGCTGCAGCTGATTTAGTGTTTACACGGCAATTAACAGGACAGCAAAGGTGTCTGTATTTTTTGTTATCTTCACGGTTCTTGATCTTACCATGTGTTTTTTTTCACAGGGCACAAAGTCTCACATCGCTGCTGCTGCTGCTTAAAATAGTCCACAAGTTTTTTTTCCATCAGTGACTAGACACAGAAACATTGTGCTCCATTTCCACAGACTGATTTGACGCTAATTAATTTGATGTCCCTTATTAAGCAGCAGACCTAGTTAATGGAAGCAAGCATGCCCTTAAAAAAAAAGAAAAAAAAGCTGTTGCACAGACGATGATGGCGGTTAACCCTTATGGCGCCCGGGAAATGGAGTTGACAGGTGTGTGTCTGTCGCCGGTGTAGTCAGTTGATTGGGAGGATGACATTTATATGGTGCTGTAGGTCAGCTCTAATCTCTGCTGCCTGTTACAGATGAAAAGAGGTCTTTGCATTTTGAACGTGTGATTAGTAAAAGTCTTTAGGCAAAACTTAACTTGAGGTTCAGCCAATTGACTGTTCGCTAAACTCCTCACTCCGTCCCCCAAACAGCGATTGAACAATCATAGTAGATTTCGTCACACGACAAAGCGATGTGCGACATGTGCATGGGGCTTGAGTAAGAGGGATGCTTTGCATTTAAAGAGGGTGTTTTTTTTATCCCTTCTAAAACCAAAAACACAAGAGCAAAAGTGTAAGAAATTGATTAAAATGTGTTTGTAACAGCTCTAACATAACACTTGTTATTGTGTCCGGCTGCTAGCTCATTAACAAATGAATGGCCTGTTCACAACTAGCAGCTCAGTCGCACTAAAAGGCATATGAATGACATGATAATGCATAATAAAGGCAAAAGTGCACAATAAGAATGAGAACACTCAGAGCTAGTGACGTAGAATAAAAAGTGAGAAAGACCGCTTATGGTGGGAGGGAAGGGAGGTAGATGGGTCCAACAAACACAGGCCTTAAAATGAAGTGAGCTGCTTGAACGGCAGACAAAGTTCAGTGCGGCTTTCAACCAGGAGACCGGTGCTTTGTTTTGTAAGTGATGTTAGTGACGTTTTCTGTAGTGATGTTGCGTTGTGTTCGTACGTATTGTACTTAGTTTACCTACTTATTTTAAGGCTAACCATCATGTTTTTCCAAAACTTAACTTAGTTGTTTTGTTGCCTAAACCTAAGTGAGTAGTTTTGTTGCTCCCTGCTGCTCCCTGCTCCCTGTTGCACCATCATAGACGTGTTTAATATTCCCGCCTCGACGAGGCAAAACGTGACACCGACACGCTGTCCTCTAGTGGACAAGCGGGTGTATTACATGCTTTGGCGTGATACCGGATTGCAACTAACACATCTACTTTGAAAATATGAACAAGTAAGTTAAGCAGCCAAACAGGGTTATGTTAAAGGGACTGTTTGTAACTTTTTAAGCGTATAAATGTACCGGGTCGGGACACATGCGCGTTCGCGTGTGGCCACTGCCTCTCCTCCTCTGTCTGCTTGCCTTCACTCAGACAGCGCGCGTGTTCTCGCTCAGCTCGCTCCACCTCTAGACGTGAACGCGCGCTCACTCCACACTGCAGAAGAGTTAGTTTAGCTCTGAGAATATCTCGTGAAAGTACAGTGGACGTTTGTACAGAAATAAATGCTGCAGCTCCTCCAGACCAACAGAGGTTTCCCGTGTCTTGTGAAGTGACGGGGCTCTGTAGAGAGAAACCTTACCATCTCGTTACCAACCGGGTTCTGGTGTTTTCACTGTTCACTCCGGCTGCCTGTAGAGACAACAAGTTACAAATAGTCCCTTTAATGTTAAATAATCTTCCAATTTTCCTTCTCATACTTATAATAAACTTCTAATACTATGAAAGACTAGCTCTATATTGCAACACAAGAGCAATACTGTTTCTGTATTTACGTGCCTGGCAATGCAGCTCTAACCTCAGTCTTTTAGAACAATATCATATATAGCGAATATTACAGACCCTTATTATAGAGTTCTTATTTTAATATGTGTCTGCTTGGAGAAAAAAAGCTAAGCTAAATCATCCGTCACCAGCTAGAAATGAGAAACCTGCTTTTGTCCAACTTTGTATGAATTCAAAGTCTCATCGCTTCAAAAATGACTAATATTTCATGTGTTCATGTGTGCCTCCGTTATCATTGTAAAGTGCATTATGTGCTGTGATGAGAACCGAATGCTTGACAGGCGTAGCAACAGTAACTAAGGCTGATTTGGGCGTAGTGACTCGGTACTCTGGGATGCAGACAAATGCAAAGATGCGCACATGAACACATAATGCATACAAAAACATTATGCTCATGTAAAAATATGCAAATTAAGCCACAGCCCAGCCCGGCACATTTGATTCTGTGGGTGTAGCAGCGTGACTGAAGTGGTGAGGGTTATTCACGGCCCAAAATGGTGAAAGAGCTTCCAGCATTACCTCCACGGCTCTGAGAGCATCCATTAACCCCACCCCCAACCCTTTCTCTCTAGACAAGGTGTTGTTTATAATCCTGCACAATTACAGCTACAGGCTTCTCTCAGCTTTAACCTCTCTCTCTCTCTCTCTCTCTCTCTCTTTCTCTCCGTCTCTCACCCTCCACTCCATCCTCCCATTCTCGGCATTAAAAGCTTCCAGCACGCGGTCTTTTGTTGTTCAAATAGGCTTCTTGTTCCTCCCAGCACTCAACCATTCACCTGAGCTGGATTTGGACACACGCCTAGAACCGCCAAATCCCTCCGGGCAACGCAATCGTAATCCCGCCACCGTGTAGCATACGCACTGATCCCTGAAACACACAGACGCACACACAGACGCACACACCTCCTCACGTCGGCTTTCCTCCTCCAATATGTGTTTACTGAGCTGTGATCTTTAGTTTGTGGGATCCATGATGGACTCAGGGAGCTATGAACAATCCTTGTCTGACCCCCAGTGTACTTTTAAAAAGGTCAAAGGTTGGAGGTCAGTGGGTAACCTCCGGGTCTGAGAAGTGAAGCCAATTCTGAAGTACCTTAAACCTGCATTCTCTCTAACAGCCAGCAGGGGGCGACTCCTCTGGTTGCTAAAAGAAGTCTGATTGTATAGAAGTCTATGAGAAAATGAGCCTACTTCTCTCTTGATTTATTACCTCAGTAAACATTGTAAACATGAGTTTATGGTCTCAATCTCTAGTTTCAAGTCTTCTTCAATACAGCATGATGTTCATTTAGTAAATTATGGTCCCATTTAGAGTCAAATAGACCATAAAGCAGGGGATGCTTTATGGCGGGGCTACCTTGGTGATTGACAGGTCGCTACCACAACGTTGTCTAGTTGTTTTCGTCTTACAACTTTAACCCTTTCACAGTGTGTTTTCAGCTCAAGAAAATTAATTCTAACCTTTTTGGTTGCCTAAAAATGTTTATTCAGTTGTTATTCGGTTGTGCTTAGCTCCACCCTCTCGTGTCACTTCTGGTTGCAAGTAACCAAGATGGCGACAGCCAAAATGCCAAACTCGAGGCTTCAAATCGGCAGTACACAAACCAACGGATGAAGTCACGGTGATTACGTCCACTTTTTATATACAGTTTATGTTGGAGGTGAAAACCATGGAGAGGGTAATGAGTTAAGAGAGAATATGTTGCTTTTGTGTGCTACATGTAGGATCCAGTTTATTCCATCCAAAACAAGCTATAAGGAAGAGTCTGTATACAGTACACAAAGTAAAAACAGTGGTTTTAAAATGAAGTGCTTGCAGAAATTGTGCGTTTGATACCAGCTGTTAGGAGTTCTGTCCATTTGTGATGTCACAAATACACAATATTTAGACCATTGCACGGTTTTAAACATAAACATTCCAAATGTATCCCAGTTTATTTCCCATTGCAGTGTATGTGAATAACATCAGCTGACAGGAAGTAAACATGGATCCAAGCTGTTACCTAGCAACGCAATTCCGTTGAAATGCACTAAAACAGAGCGTTTCAGGCAGAGAGTAAATACAGGTATATTTAGGCAGACTATATGAGTAACAAAGTTTTTTATTTTTAACATTACAGCAGGTAAACATGTTCTAGTAGAAACATAAAACACAAGTATGAACCTGAAAATAAGCACAATATGGGACCTTTAAAAATGTATTTTGCCTTTATGTATTTTATCATTCATGTTATTATCATCCGAGCGGTGATATTTATCAGAGACGAGAGCATGTGAGCGTCTTACTCCAGTGGACACAGTCTAACAAGAACAGGTTGCTGAGTGGCTCTCACTCCGGCACCCACACATCCTTTAACCAGCCGAAACCAACTGGAGTTTGATGGATTCACATCAAAAGTCTAACCCCCCAAGCATCAAATAAATCCGGTTTAACTTAAGCTGGCCTCAAAAAGAAGATTAATGCATATATTCTTGATCCTCTCTGTTGGTTGAAGAGTTCTCCTAAACATTCCATGCTGTCAGAATCAGACCGTTATAGCACCTGGTGGTCTATAACTCATCATTAACATGGCGACTCTTTCTCTCTTTGTCCTGCAGGCATCAATCAAGGCAGCTGTTACCGAATCAACCATTTCCCCGACGACAACGACTACGACACAGACAGCTCTGAATACCTGCTGCGTAAGTGCTTCCCACTCGTCCTCTCGGCCTGGCCTTTATCTTTCCTTTATCTGTGAGGGCACGCAGGAAGTCCTCTGACCTTCAGCTGCATCTTATTATTTGGTTCTCAGAGCAGTCTCTAAACACGCATACGCTCTTTCATATGCGATAAAATGCATTCAAAAATGCGTTCAGTATAACGGGCTTTAAATGTGTTCATGGCTGCCGTATCAGACCACAACCCGTATTTATTGTCTGTTTGGATGTGTGACTTTTAAAGCAATAATAAAAGCTCTCTTGAAATGTTCCTCGCTTGCTAATCAATTCGTTCCAACTGCACAAAAGACAATGTGGGTTCAGACATAAAAGAAGCTCATTATTATTTTCTTATTAAGAATTAAAAACATTATTTTAAAAAGGCGTTAAAAAATACTGTACCATTTGCAGTGCAAGCACCCATGGCTTATTATTATTTTTTATTTTTTAATTAATTTGCTGTTGCAGGTTCAGCACATTATTTGCATTTCCTCCTCATTTTTTTTCTGTTACATGAAGAAGCATATTGTGAGCTGTGCTCGCCGCTTGAGAAACGTATTTACCCTGAACTGTGGTGACACAGGGGCGTAAAACCCTTGTTAAAACCAGATTAAGTTGTTATTTCTCTGTGAAAGCTGGGTAAAAATGACAACGACAAGGCTCATACATAGATTAGTTTGATATAACATTGACGTATTCAATCAGCAAAGGACCTTCAATTCAAGATCAGCAGAAGAACAAAGAAGACTTATCGGAGAAACGCCAAACTTCAAAGGACTTCTTAATAAAAGACTTTACAGCTGAAGAAGCTCATCCATCCTTGGAATAAAACGGCACAATGATTTATTTCTGTGGAGGTGTGAGTCAGTGAGAGCTCTTTGCTACATCCGACAGCTGATTAGCAAAGCTTTCGTCCCCAAGTTAAAGGAACAGTGCGTAGGATTTCAGAGCATCTATTAGCAGAAATGGAATATGATATTCATAATTATGTTGTCATTTGTGTTTAATCACCTGAAACTAAGAATCGTTGTGCTTGAAGGCCACCCACCGTAGTTCTCCGACACGCTTGTGAAACTGCGGTAACGTGAGTCTCGGAAAGGGAGGAGTGGAGGGGTATTCAGCTGGTTGCAATCTGCAACCACACCACTAGATGCCGCTAAATCCTACACATTGTACCTTTAAAGCCAGTATAGTATAAATGATGAAGGAGTTCTCAGAGGAAGTGGGACTGGATAGATGAGGACTCCACAAAATGGAAATTCAAATGATTTAAAAGAGACTTTTCTTCTTTAAAAAAATGTGTAAAGGAATTCACAGCTTCAACAATTTATTAATCTATTTAATGTTGTATTTTTGGTGTCTATAAATTGCTTCACAATTTGATCTATTGGGTGATGGATTGACTGATTTGTTAATTTGTAATCATCTTTATTGTCCAATCAAATATTAGTTAATGAATTGTGTTAAAACCATTTACAGTGACTTCATCACTTACCCAATTATTAAAGAGGAACTATTATGCTTTAGTGTGTTATATAGTGTTTTGTGCATGTAAAAGGTCTGCAAAGTTACAACGCCCAAAGTCCACGCCAAAGGGAGTTCCCCTCCCCCACAGAAACGCCTCACTTGAAGTCCCGCCTTTTTTCCGTAACGTGGTGATGTCACCAAGTAACACATTTGCATAATACCTGCCTGGAGGCTAGTTTGGCACGCCCTCAACCAAAGCTGTAATGCCAGTATGAGAAAAAATAGTGTTTTTTGCATGTAAACATGTTCTAGTAGAAAAAAAGTATGCACCTTAAAATGAGCATAACAGGTCCTTCCTCCTCCGTCTCCGCAGGCATAGTTCGTGCCTCCAGCGTGTTCCCAATCCTCAGCACCATCCTGTTGATGCTCGGCGGGCTGTGCGTCGGGGTGGGCCGAGTCTACAACAAGACAAACAACGTCCTGCTCAGCGCGGGCATTCTCTTTGTAGCCGCAGGTGAGCCAGAGGATTACACTTGTCAGCCGTGCTCCCAGCGAGGAGCAATCATGTGAGGGCTGTGGGGTTTATATAATGAAGAAAGGCAGCTCGATGTGGCACCTGTGATCACGTATTGTGCTTCATCAAAAGGTGCAATCATAAAGATGAAGTTCATTCGGCACTGAAGGAGGTCAGGATCTCCATTCTTCATCACACACAAGTGATGAGGACACGTGTTATTATCGCTGTAATCACCGGCTGATGAACAACTTTACTCAGTGGGAGTTCCATCATTGTTACTGCTGAAGTCACGGATGATTGAGCTTTACCTTGTTTGTCTATTTCATCACATGCCGCCATCCCTTTTTCCTTCTATCTCTTGTTTCTCAGGTCTGAGCAACATCATTGGCATCATCGTCTATATCTCCAGCAACGCAGGAGACCCCAGTGACAAACGCGACGATGACAAGAAGTACACTTACTCCTACGGCTGGTCGTTCTACTTCGGCGCCCTCTCCTTCATCGTGGCCGAAACTGTGGCCGTCCTCGCCATCAACATCTACATTGAGAGGAACAATGAAGTCCGCTGGAAGGCGCGGCGCGAGTTCATTCGCTCGCTTTCCTCGTCTTCGCCGTACTCGAGGATACCTAGCTTCCGCTACCGCCGGCGGACGTCGCGCGCCAGCTCTCACTCGACGGAGGCGTCGCGGGAGAACTCGCCCGTGACCGGACTGAAGGGGGTGCCATCTTCCAGCGGGCCCCTGGACGAGCTGTCCATGTACGCCCTGGCGAGGGACAGCGTGACGGACAACACGTACAGCCCCGAGCACGAGGGGGCTGCCGAGTTCCTCCAGGTCCATAACTGTTTCCCCAACGATTTAAAGGACGGGGTGAATCGCAGGACCACGCCGGTGTGAGAGGCGTACCGCTGGGCTCGAGGTTCACCTATGGAGTGGATGAACAGGAAATGACGGGCTAATCTGTTGGAGCCCGACTGCTTGTGATCGCCTGAGGAACAGTTTTCAGAGAGACAGTCCTTTTTTGAAAGGACCTGAGGAGAAGGAGAGGACAGTCAGCTGGAAGGAAGATGAGCCAACGAACAGAACCTGAGAACCATTTATCTGCTTTTAGAGATCATCAAAGCAGAGTAGAGTTACATAGTCTGTCCTGTAGCTGATTCGAAATCGGTGTTATCTTTCAACTGTCGAAATGCTTCAACGAGCTGGATCACAATCCTTGTTTGTGTAATGGTCACTAAACATTATGGGTGTGTGATGCGTCGAAATGAGCAGTATTCTACCTGTAAATTATTCAACAAGGTGCTATAAATGAAATGTACTTCTTTAACCTGAAAGTGTTCCATTTGTGTGTACAGTTGTTATAAAGCGTGGACCCTTCGCCAACGTTTATACCGTGTCCTCATAACCGGTTTGGTCTTGCCTTATACTCTAATCATCACGGAAAGGCGTATAAATAGCACAACATTACAAGGACATTCCGTGTGTCATGAGGACCCAATTTAGCCTTTCTGTGTTATTTGTACGTCGCTTTTCACGTATCATTTGTACGCCATGCAACAAAACTATGGTAATGTCCATAGTTAGGTTTAGGCAACAAAACCACTTAGTTATGGTCAGGATGAACATCATAGTTGAGCTTAAAATAAATAGATAAACTAAGTAAAATACGTACATAAACAACGTAACATACGTACGGAAACACGTCACAAAAGTCACTAAAAACATGCCAGATACGTCACTGAAAAACTAAACTCCTGGTTAAACGTTAAACACTAAACGTTGCATGTTTGTTGGACTCATCCACTGCCCCCTCCCCCGCCATACGCAGTCTTTCTCGCTGTTCAATCTACGCCACTAGCTCTGAGCGTTTACATTTACACAGATGCGTTTATATCCGACTCAGAACAGATATCATGGAGTAGGCCTACACATGAAACGCCAAAAGCAAGAAATTCGTATTGCACGCTAAATGCCTTGTGCATTATCGTGTCATTCATACGCCTTTTCGTGCGAACGGGCTGAATCATAGGTTTGAAAGAGACAACAGGGACTCTCTCTCTCTCTCTCTTGGCACTGTCCTTAAGAATAACATATGGCCTTTTAAACAAACTCATATTATAACGTGTAAGGTTTGGGAGTTGTATTGAATGTTTAGTATTTTAGCAGATTGCACAAGTGGACCATTCAATCCTCCAAGCAGTAGGAAATGCTTTGTCTCCCTCGCCGTCTTCTTCCTGAATCCTATTCTTCTCTGACATTTGTCAGTCGGAACAAAATGTCCGTTTTTGTCAATGGAGCTCCTCTTTTCAATGGCCCCCTTTTTATTCACTTCCATATCAGTCCGCCCGTCCGTCCATCACACTGTACTCCCCGATGGATGTGACATTGTGGATGTGCCTGTCACAAGAGAAGACCAAAAGGGGGATGCCCGGAACTGTGGAAGCGGCACAGGTCAGGACTTCCTCCTCGCTCTGAATGAAAACATCCAGAGTGTTTAATGGATAAGGATCAGAGAGCCAGGCGGAGGATGCTCGTCTGTCTGTCACACCGCCTGTGAGTCCATCTGGCTGCCCCCCCACCCTCTCATGTCGAACAGAGGACCCTGACAGAAGCAGAGGGAGCTGTCTGCGACGGCGTCCCTGAAGGATTTGGCTCTACCAACCTGACGTGTGTGTGTGTTTACTGTCGTCCTGCACGTCCATCACTGCCCTTTTTTTTTTTTTTTTTAGTTCTCTCAGGAAATACTGTGTTGTTGTGGCAGGTCGGACACTTTTGAGGTCCTCTCCCTACTTCGTGGCAGTGCTGGGAGACGGACCAGTGATAAAGATGAACCTGGTGAAAAAAAGAAAATGCCATAACTGTATTTAGTAAAATGCTGTGAGTGTGTTTGCTTGAGTTTGCTCCAAGAAACCAGCTGGGGTGGGTTTTTTTCTTCAGTCTTTAGGGCTATTCAGTCGGTTTGGCAGCGAGCTCACTCAACCACAGAGTCGTATTTGATTGTATTTAGCGTGTTTGATATCCCATTAGAGATACCACTTCAGGCTTATAGCTCATGTAAAAGAAAGCCATCAGTATGATCCCTTCTGAGTGTACATCTTACACTTTTATATCACGGTTTTTGGGGGGAAAAAATCCAAATGTGTCTGTTTGTAATGTAAAGCTGTAAAGTTGTATATAAAAGTACAATAAAAAAATATGAAAAAAAATCATTTAATGTGCAACAGAGGATTCAAAGCATTATTTTACTGAACAGTGTCTCAATAATAATAATGCATACGATTGAAAACATACTGTACATAAACAAATAAACTAAATCAGGGTTATATTGTTGTGCTTTAGTGGTGATTTCTTTTTAACAAGACTGAGACTACAGCCATGCTAGCAACTCTGTGAGGCTGTGAGCTAAATGCTCACCATATACCGGTATTAACGATAACCGGGATATTTAAAAATTAAATATTGATATCATGTTAAAGGGACTGTTTGTAACTTTTTAAGCGTATAAATGTAGCGGGTCGGGACACATGCGCGCTCACATATGCGCGTTCGCGTGTAGCCACTCTCTGCCTGATTGCCTTCACTCAGACAGCGCGCGCGTTCTCGCTCAGCTCGCTCCACCTCTAGACGTGAACGCGCGCTCACTCCACACTGCAGAAGAGTTAGTTTAGCTCTGAGAATATCTAGTGAATGTACAGTGGACGTTTGTGCAGAAATAACTGCTGCAGCTCCTCCAGACCAACAGAGGTTTCCTGTGTCTTGTGAAGTGACGGAGCTCCTCAGCAAGTAACGTTATTGTTTCGTTACCGACCGGGTGCCAGTGTCTCCCTGCTCTCTCCGGCTGCGAGCAGAGAGAGCAGGAAGACACGCTGCAGAGCCCCGCTGCATCAGCCTGCGCTGAGGCAGGAAAAGCCAACACTAAGATCAGATCTAAATCATGTTCATGGAGAGACCTTGGTCTGGTTAGCTAACATTACTGCCAAGCAGCTGAAATATAGAGTGATGTTGTGGTTTTAGCTGACGTGTGTCGCCTCACTGTTTTGAGCGATGCTCATTCAGGTATATTTAGAGCGAGCAAGCACGAGCTCGACGCTGACTTTCGTTGATTTCACGGCCACAGGTGTCGCTGTTAAGAAGCATTTCTGAAAGTTACAAATAGTCCCTTTAAGTCATTAGGTCCTAAAAGTTGTAAAATGCACTAATAGCTGAATCCAGAGTTGTTTTCCTGTGTTCATGCTGGAGCGAGGGGCTGGGAGGCGGAGTTAGCCAGCCGTGACGACAGCGTGACGGCTGTGACCCCGTGACCGAGCCATGCGACCGAGTGGACGCTACTGCGCCTGCTCCGTGGGCCCAATGGATGCAGAAGATTGACGGAAGATCCAGGTACTTTTCCACTTGGAAGTCGAGCCATTTTGGCTTCCTGAGCCTCCAATGCTGTATCCAGTTCTCTTTATACATGCATGCGACCAACAGACTGACATTGGCATCCCTAGAGGCATGCTGCTAACATGGATACTCCACATATCTGGTAATGTAATGTAATATAATGTAACTATGTATAACAGGATACAGAATATGTAGGATTTAAGCCAAATAACTACGACCGTAAGCGTTCACCTCGGCGGAGCTTGATTTGGATTGCAGCCCTTTGATTGCAGCGTTTCCTTCAGATTCCTGTGGCTGACCTTCTCTGGGTCCTGAATGCCTCTTCAGCTATGCTGCATAAAGACTGAATCACTGTCATCTCAGAATGAGCTATCAGCCACTTCAGCCTCAGAGTCTCCACATTGTTTGGCAAAGAAATAAATCAGTCAGTGTCAGCAGCTGATGGCAGCGCTCTTAGATCAAAACGTTAAAAAGCCGTCGCTGTCGCTCAGAGAGATGCCACCTGACCCAACCAAGACATTTTTTTTTATCGTCCATATGAGCAGACTGAACCTTTCTTTTCTCCGTGTGTGAATACTAGAAATATACCGAATGAAGAAAAGAGCAGAGGAATACGGTTATTCAGCCGAGGTTAAGTCCTGTATTCCAGGTCAAATAGTTTTTACTCCTCAAGGCAGAATGAAGGCTTCTTCACAGTAATGGTTTTATTTGTGATTTGGCCATATGCAGCTATGAACCTGCAAGGAGAAGCGGGCAGGTACTTTAAAAAAATAATACTCGGCAGGTGATCGGATGAACCATCTGTCAATCAAACTCTTGCCGAAGCAGTCGGGAGAAGAGCAAAAAAAGATATTTCACATGAAGAAAAGCCGTTCTTTGCTCTCATAACTGATATAACTGATGCTATGGCATCATCTAACCTCTTCAGGAGCCGCCATTGGTTTTTTGTTGTTTATTTTTCATCTTCATTTCACTTTTTTTATTATTTTTTTTAACTTTTATTATTTTTTAAATCATCATTTAATTTCTTTAGAATTTTGATTATTTTTTTATTTATTCTTTTCGTTTTTATTATTCTTTTTAGATTTTTTGAGGGGATTTTATTCTTTTATTCACTTTTTTTGTATTATTTAATTATTTTTTATTTGTATTATTTTTCAAATTATTTTTATTATTATTTAATTTCATTATCATTTTGATTATTTTTTATTTGTTATTATTTGTTTAATTATTATTTAATTTCATTATCATTTTGATTATTTTTTATTTTTTATTATTATTTTTTTTAATTATTTGTTGGTCTCCTCTCCGTGTGTCATCACACACATCTAATCCAGTAGTCCATGATCTGGCTGGCTGGACACAAACGCATCACTTGAAGCCTGATAAGATGGATTTTCGTGTGACGGCTATGCGATTGTTACGCCCCACCCTCGGGCAGCCCTATTGGGGCGAACAACACTCCAACAAATGACCCAAATCAACCACAGAAGACCCCTTTAAAACACTCAAATCCATAAGATGTATTTACAACAAGACAATACAAAAATCATCGGCTGAGAGGCAGCAAAAAACAGCCGTCCCCACACCAGAGGCCTCTCTCCCTTCTGCTGCCAAGCACTTCCCTCCCAACCTCATTGAGCAAATGCATCACACCTGAGCAGAGCAACTGGAGAGGGAGAAAGGACGACAGCACAGAAAACACATACATGCTGCCGTGCAAGTAAACATATACCTGGATACAGAGCGCTCTCTATTTAAAGTGACGTATGCCTCATATAAGAACTACATCAACCCGTCTGATACCTTCAATTATGCTGCTGAGATTTCAATTTAAAACAAGGGGCTGTTTATCTAGCTGGGGAAATTATCTTGATAGTGGTATCTGATGTTGCACTTCAGCCGCTACATCAGCCTCTTGTAATTTCCACTTAATTAAATTTTTCTTCACTCTGTGCTCATTAACTCTCGATTCACCGTCCCACATCACCGGCTTCATGTTGATTTGATGGTCGGAGTTTTTTGCCAGAACAGGTCCGATGAGCGAGGACGGCGTCTACGCGAACGAACGAATATTAACATGACCCTCACAGAAGTAGCCTCGGGGCATATGGGTAATCTAATTTAGCTTGAGTAATGTTGCCCGTCATTAGCAAATGAATACAGCCGGCTCCCCTCTGAAGGCTGTGCAATCTATTCTGTTATTATAGATAAAATTAGACACCAGTTAAGGTTGTTTTTCATCGTGCGTTGAAAAAATGTGACAGGAAAGCTGGCAGCTGTAATTGAAGTTAATCACTGCTGAGTTTAGATGTGTCACTCCTGATTCCAACAGAAGTGATCTTGTATGTTTCTGTCATTGCTCTAACAGTTCCGGTGTACTGAAATGCTTTGCCGATACTCACACTTACCAACCTTGAGACCTTAAAAAAAGGGAGGATTTTTAAACCAAATGTGAGTTTCAGAGACTTTGTTTCCTGCATTCTGGTGAGAATGTCAGAAAAAAACTGAATACTTCGCCCCTCCGGTGTGAACTTGGCGAGTGAATCTCTCACATAAACTAATATTCACCAGTTTTTATTTACTTTTTACTCCTGTTTGAGTATTTCTTTCTCTTAGTACCCTCTATTTCTATTTCCTTCTCACCCTCACTGAAGGTCCTTCAGACACAACACAACAACGGCACCACTGCGCTCTGAAACCTGTTATTTCTAACGGCTAGTGCCGCACCACGACAGCTTTTTGCCACGGATGTATTAAGAGAACTGGATACAGTGTTGGAGTCGGGGCTCCGTTCATTCCTATGAAGGTCGCTCAGTGGCGCATGAAGCCTAAATGGCTCCACTTCTGCCTGGAAGAGTACCTGGATCTTGGGCACATGGAACATGCGCAGTAGCGTCCGCTTGGTCACATGACTCGGTCACGGGGTCCCAACGTCACGCCTTCGTCACGGCTTGGCGCTCCAGCCTCGATCTGGGTCTCATTCACATGAATGTAGGAAGGGAAATAACTCTGGATTCAGTTATTAGTGCGTTTTACAACATTAAAAACGTAATGATTTAAATAAGGACTATTAGAGTGTTCACACTGGAGAGTTGATTCACCTCAAAAAGAAATTCTCCGCTGAGTTACAGATGTTTCTTTCCCAATGTAAGTCTATGGGGAAAAGTATTTTTGGGCCCGATGACATCACGTGACGGACACGGAAGTTGCAGTACCGCCGTTTGGCCACTTCGAAAAGTTGGGATCAACGACCGGCGCTCTTCCTGAGGGCTTGTTTTTTGCTGCATCAAGCAAAGCTGCTTAAACATGAGCTTAAACTGCGCTGTGTCGCGAGCATAGACCGCTCTCTTCCACCCGGAAACTCATTTCAGTCTAAATTCTCTGATTCCAGCTTCTTAAATGTGAATATTTCTGGTTTCTCTCCTCCTCTGTGACGGTAAACTGAATATCTGTGAGTTGTGGACAAAACAAGACATTTGAGGACGTCATCTTGGGCTTTGGGAAACACTGATCCACATTTTTCACCATTTTATAGACCAAACAACTAATTGATTAATCAAGAAAATAATCAGATTAATTGACAATGAAAATAATCGTTAGTTGCAGCTCTTGTTGCATTTTATTTTACAAAGTTATGAAGGCAATGATTAAGTCAAGCTTGATGTTTCCTTCCACATAACATAAGGATCCCAGTCTCTTCCACACAGTGAGGCATATAGCTTATTATTAAACACCGGTATCGGATCGGTACTCGGTATCGGCCGCATCGGATCGGTGCATCTCTAGTTTTTAGTGTTTCTCATCTCCTGCTCGGTTGACACGAGGTGATCCCTCCAGCATGAGACACTTGTACCATCCGTGATGTGCCATCACCGCAGTCGTCCACACTGCCGTCTGTTGCTTGGAGACTCTGCAGCTGTGAGGCGTTGGGTCTCCTCGCAGTCACCAGGGGACCACGAGGAAATGAAGCAGGTCAGGGGGTCACGCAGAGAGACGGGCTGCGCCAAAAGACACTATTATTACACACTTAGAGACAAGCGGTCGCTCTCACAGCCTCCTCCTCCTCCTCCTCTGGGAGAAAAGGCAGTTTTGCTGCAAATGCTTCCAGGTGGAACATGATAATGAACACAACTGTCTCTCATCTCCTCTCAACCCACACGCTGGGTGGTTTTTTTTCTCTTTTTAAAAGCTGAGATGATTTATCTTTGATGATCAATTTCCTGGTTCAGTTAGCTACTGATGGTGTTTACAGAAAGCACTTTGGCTCCCTCACATTACATTAAAACGTGTGAGACATCAGACTCAGACACATATTTTTTTGTATAATTGGCGCACAATCCAGACTGTCTCTTACACACACACACACACACACACACACACACACACACACACAATACTCTCCAAAGACGTTCCCCTTACGCCTCTCGCTCTCGCTTTAAACGTCTTGTCATTTAAGTGTGTTAAAAACCCGGAGCTCTGTGAGCGTTGTCAGGGCTGAATATGGGCCAGAGTCCTGTCTAAAGTGGGGCACAGTGGTTTATAAAAAGCACGCCCATTTACTCAAGTATTTCAGAGGGAAAAGGTTGATTATGCCTTTGAGATATATCAGGTCTTTACTGGGGCTTTTTTAGCAAAGCCATCAAAAGCATTTGATGAATATATTGTTAAAAATGAAATTAAAAGGAGAACATAGACTCAAACATTCATGTGCAGCACACAGTATGACACAGCCACTTGTAGGATTTTGCTCCACATTAAAGTTAACACATATTCAGGAACATTCATTAAACATGTATAATATACTTCACATTTTAGAGGTCCTACGCTGAAGCCTCTGTCTTTCCGAATCTGGATCAGCTGCTGGCATCAGGTGGGACCCTTGTCTCGAGCCTTAACTGCTGATTGGTTGAGTAAGTAGATCAGCTCATTCAGATGACAACTAATAAAGGAAGTCCCCCCCCCTAAAGGAGTCCCCTGGCACACTTCAGCGCCTCAGACAATTGAGCTGGAAACGGCAACAAGAAAAATGAGCGACAGAGTGTTTCAGATAAATGATTGGCATGACGGTTAAATATTCAATAGCACTGTCAAAACTTCAAGTTCTCATTAGAAGTGCACAACTGGAACGTTCACACAGTCAATAGGCCGAGAGCTGAACTTTAAATCAAAGTGTCTGATCTTGACCCGACTCCTGTCGACACCAGAATGGTCCAGTAATGGGCGTAATAGGTGTGAGCACTTCCCCAGTGCGTCTTCGCCTCGTATAGCTGAATGGCCTCAGCTCACCAAAGGCAACTTGGGAGGGAGAGGAAGCGCTGGAGAGAGGTAGAAAACTAGGGCACTGTTATCTGGCCCCCTTTTTTTACCAACCACCAGGCGCGAGGCAGAGAAAGAGACAGAAAGAGCTGTGGAAAGTAGAGCCGGAGAGACGAGAGGACATCACAAGTGTAGACGAGACAGGGGGGGAACCTCTGGAGTCAACCGAAGACAACCTTGACTGTCCTACGCAGCCTTTTACGATCACACACACGTGCAAACGCGGGCACGTGGACACACACACACGTCGAGCGGCAACATGTTCGAGGAGCAGGCGACCAAGGTCAAGATCACGTCGGTGGTGATCGTGGTGGGCATGTCGTCGATGCTGGCGGCGGTGGTGACCGACCACTGGGCCGTGCTCAGCCCCCGGGTGGAGAAGCTCAACGCCACCTGCGAGGCGGCCCACTTTGGCCTCTGGAGGCTCTGCAAGAAGACCATCTTCATCGTGGAGGAGGACCCTCAGGGCAAAGGCTGCGGCCCCATCAGCTTACCTGGAGGTACGGAGCCTTCTGTTCTCACTGCTGGGGAAAGAAAACCTGCTGCTTGATGATTTGTGTGCTTTTGTTGTTGTTGTTGTTGTGCTCTGGGGTTAAAGTTCACATCAAGGTGACATTCTGACTTTTATATTTGTTATCAAGGTGAATTTGTTGTGTGGTTGCTGACCTCCTGGATGTATAGTCGCGGTGAGG
Source organism: Sebastiscus albofasciatus (assembly GCA_916701655.1). Taxonomy (NCBI): domain Eukaryota; kingdom Metazoa; phylum Chordata; class Actinopteri; order Perciformes; family Sebastidae; genus Sebastiscus; species Sebastiscus albofasciatus. The sequence goes on from CAKAOI010045248.1 coordinate 33,117, forward strand.
AGTTTTTTCTTTTGCCAGATTTAGAAACAGAGAAAGAAAAAAACCTGTTGAAAGAAATATTTATACTGCAGTTCTGCTTCATGTATCTGTGTAAACATGCAGGTCAACGCAGACAAAAACAACAGAATATGGCGGTCTGTCTGCTAGCTCTCACTTATCAGAGTTAGAATTGAGCTTAATGTATATGTGAGTTTCAGCTATGCAGAATAATAATCTCGGGAAATCTAAATCTTGAGACATCACTTTAAGGACAACCTCAGTGGCAGTAAAGAAGGAACAGCGAGGGTTGGAGCTACATTTGGTCAGCCTTTTCTTCCACCCCGTGTAACAGATCTACGACGCAGCTTCTCACTGAAACTGTCATTATGTCCCACAGAGGAAGTCTCTGAACATGCAGGCCGCCAATTAAGCACAGTCGAACCAGCAGAAGTCAAGTGCGTAATGGAAGAGCGTCGCCGCCGCTGTGCTTCACAGTTTACATGACAAAAACATGAATCTGGGCTGATGGACTCTCGATGGAAGAGGAGGAATCAAATCCATTTTACCTCACAGGAAGTGTTACGTAATTTGTCAGCATACTCGACTCTCTATATACAAAAATGTAGAGAAGCTATTTAACATATACAGCTCTTGCTCTGTCAGACTCACAGTGTCACAGCAGTTTGTGAACTCTATTTGATTCGTGTACATAGACGGATTTCCCTTTTTTTTCGTGACACTCAGCACGACTTTCGACAACGTATTTTTTGTGCGTTTTCCAACGAACGTCAATTTCCGCTCCAGTCTTTTCAAAATAAAACTACTTAGTTATGTTTAGGAAAAGATTGTGGTTTGATTTAATAACACCGGAAGTGGCGTAACTTAAGTACAGAAGTTACGTGACAAATCAAAGTTGATTTCTGGTTTCACATGGGGTACAAAAACCCGTCTCCTGGGAAAAAGTCTGGGGTTTTTAGACCCACCAATCCACCACGACCTCCTCTCTACGCGGCATTCGCTGCTATTTATACTTCCCGATTACATAAGAATTGATTTTGTGCTGACCATCACAAAAAAATATGAAATTTGTGTCAATGTACACGAATCAATACATTATATTTTGTGACTATTTCACAAACTGCTGAGCGACTGGACTGATCTCAGGTTGGTTTTGATCAAACTAGATGTGAGACTGTCTTTGCAGTTTTTAGGGATTGTACTATAATTCAAGTGGTATTTTCTGATGCTTCTGATAAACCTCGCTTTGGGCAATGTTTAAAGCATCAGTAGGCAACAATTTTTTGGCATCAGACTGCAGACTTCTGCACCTCCTCATGACTCTGTTTTCAGGCTTTAAAAAATCTAGCCCATGACGGGAGACTTTGGCCAATCACAGGTAATTTCAGAGAGAGAGAGCGTTCCTATTGGCTGTGCTCCGGCTGGTGGGCGGTGCTTGGTATTTCCTCAACTTGATGTCAACATGGCTGCTGGGATTCAAACTTTCTCATTTTACAGCTAAACAGTGCACTACAAGATGATTCTGAGATCATTTGAGGAGAGAAATAGGCATCACAGTAACAGGATATTGATTCATATTTGATCAGCGCTGCCTAGTTTGACCGTTTGGTCGGAGTTCGTGAGTGATTGACAGCTGCTCAGAGACAGCAAGGCTCCAGATCAGCTCTGATTGGTTGTTTTCTTCCGGTCTATGAAATCCTGCAGATGTCATTAGGAGCACCGGAGGATACAGAGGAACATGTTTTTTTTCCAGATTACCTGTCTCATGCACTACTGTCAGGATATAGTGTCCGGTTTACAATCATATTTCTACCCACTGCTGCTTTAAATGCACCAATTTGCAAACTCTTGCTTAAATTCAAGCTATAAAACTAAAAAGTGGGCTGCTCATTGGTGCAGAATCTGTGTCAAAAAGGTAAAATGGTGGTTTATTTTGGAAGTTATTTCCCTTCCTTGCGTAACATTACTTTCGGTAACTGAGTCCAAAAAAAGAACAAGTCCAAAGCGCTCTGTCTAGCAGTCAAACATCTCCAAAATAGCCATGTAGCCTGTTTGAAAAGAGCCGGCCTCGGGATAAACAGCGTCTCGCTGGCCTCTGGCTGTGTGCGCGTGCCTCGCAGCCTAACAGAGAGATCTCACACTGACTCCATCATTGACTTTAGCCTCCGGCTCCCACACCTCAGGATCAGCACAGGCCTTAATGAAGTGTGGCTTCCCGCTCCAGCTCGTGAGTTAAAGTACACCTGGGAGACTCGGGAGGGGATGAAGGGGATTGGGGAAGAAGACAGAAGTCTGTGTGGGTGGATAGAGAGGCAGGGATGCCTCTCTTAACGGGGGGGAAGTAAGTGCATAGGAGGAGGAGGGGGGCTTTTAATACGGTACTGTACCTGAAAGAGAGGGCAGAGTTGTGACAGCTGCCTGCCTCCACAACACCAAATGGAGACAGAAATTTCTATCTGTTAAGACCAGAAGTTGGACATCTTTCCCCACGGACAAGACATGAATGATCCAGTTACAACCTGACAGCAGCGGTGGCAGAATATCTGTGCTGAATCACAACTGCTTCAGCGACACTCGACGCGATCCGGAGTGGACAGGAACAACACGAGAGAGAGAGAGAAGCCATCTGACGGACTAAACTCGTCGGAGGCTCACCTGTCTCACTTCCAGCAGCAGAGGGAGTTCAGCCCTCCGTCTGCTGCCACCTGTCAGAGTTAATACCAGTTGTTTTAACAGAGACACCCCCCTTGGTTACATTCATACAACCACAGCGGCGTTTCTAAACTTGACTCATGAGAGAAAGTGAGTCACTCTCATATTACCTGTAAAGGTCTGGGGATTTGGCGCGTGGCTATACGCAGCTCTGCCATTTGCTCCCACGCCAGGCACAAGAGTGGATCTATGAGTGTGACGGTGGTGTGTCCTGTAGTCCTCTGTGCTGTCTTTTTATGTAATGTCAAGATGACACGGAGGGGGAGAGCAGAGGGGCTACTTCCTGGTCTGAGAAGTGAAGCCAATGCTGAAGTGCCTTAAACCTGCATTCTCTCTAACAGCCAGCAGGGGACGACTCCTCTGGTTGCAAAAATGAAGTCTGATTGTATAAAAGTCTATGAGAAAATGAGCCTACTTCTCTCTTGATTTATTACCTCAGTAAACATTGTAAACATGAGTTTATTGTCTCAATCACTAGTTTCAAGTCTTCTTCAATACAGCATGATGTTCATTTAGTAAATTATGGTTCCGTTTAGAGTCAGATAGACCATAAAGCAGGGGATGCTTTAGGGCGGGGCTACCTTGTGACTGACAGGTCGCTACTACAGCGTTGTCCGTGAGTTGTACATGTTTTCGTCTTACAACTTTAACCCTTTCACAGTGTGTTTTCTGTTCATCAAAGTTAATTATAACCTTTTTGATCACCTAAAAATGTCCGTATTATTCAGCGTTCGATAGCTCCACCCTCTTGTGTCACTTCTGCAAAAAAACAACATGGCAACGGCTAAAAGGCCGAACTCATGGCTTCAAAAAAAAACCAATGGGTGACATCACGGTGACTACGTCCACTTCTTATGCACAGTATTTGGGTGAGATGGTGATTGGTCAGCTTCCAGTGGCTAAGAAAAGGCGTCTGCAGGTTTCTTCTCTAACAGGTGTTTTCTCTACTGGCACCTGGTTTGGTTAATGTAGGTTGACATCAGAGAGGACCACAGAGAAAATACAGCCATTCTCTGGCTTCAGCCCTTTGCTTTCTCCTTCACGATAGAGTGCCATCAGGACTGGCAGCTTGAGTACTGGATTGCACATTTTGAGTGCAATTTCACATGCATAAAAGTGTTTCACATGTGATCAATTCACAGGTGCTTTTTAAGGGAGTCAGTGTTTGCACGTAACAAGTCAGCTAGCCTCTGGCAATATCGCAGCACCTCATGATGAGGTCTGCAACATGGAGTCATTTTGACTGTTTCCATAGATTTGATCCCAGTATTCAACCTACAATACTACTGGACAGTTCAGAGCAAATATTTAGATTGTTTTTACTCAATTGGCAACAAGTCAGATACAAAATAGACTCAGCATGTACTCTCACTGGTGTGTTATAGGATGCATACGCTTGTGAGGTTCTAATAATAGCCGGCCACTGAGTTCAGAGCCTGATGGAGTGGCTGGCGCCAGCGTTACTTTACCTGCTTCTCAATTGAATGTGCGTCGTAGCTCGAGTGTTTAAACAAAGCACAATGAGTTGAAACCCTGAGCTGATCGAGAGTGCACCCTAATAGATTACATCCTTGATGAACAGTATACCCAAGCAAACAGCAGTGATTGGGCTTAATAACACGCATTTGCATTTTCCCCAAACAGAGGCGGGAGTCAGTCGTCAAGAGGCGCTTACACACAAACACTTTCTCATATAGGCACAATTACACTGCTTTGGTGAAGGGCTTGCGTAACAACGGCAGCGAAGCGGTGAACCCAAATGACTTTTGAAATGAGCTTCCCACAAATGAAGCATGACAGCTTGAGTGCTGTAAAAAAAAATCAAACAAACCCTTTATGGATGGCATCATGCTGCTCGGATCGGAAATTAAGAGCGTAAATGGGGCTTTTGGTTGCATGTGTTTGTTCCTACACGTATGTGCGCAAAGAAGAAGGAGAGGAGTTTATTATCAGATGTCTTAGAGCTTCCAAGGGCCTGTTCAGACCCAGTATTAACACGCGTCCTCAGTGATCGGATCACCTCTAAGTACAGGTGTGAACGCACTCAAGATGCATTGAGAACGCATTGAGATCGGATCTTTCAGACCACATTCAGAGGTGGTCTGGACCACTTTTAGCAGTGTGTATGCGGATGTGTCCTGGGCCACATTACGGACCGCCCACTCAACTGACAGCAGGTCTCTGGACATACATTAGAGTTAGAATAGGTTTCGATCCATTTAGACTCTATGATGTGTGTTTTGCCTTGTTAAGATGTGCTCCTGTAGTCGTCCTGCTATTGGACAATTTGGGCGTGTTCCTTCAAGTGTGGTTAATGCGAGTTAGGCTTCAGTGGAGCAGAATGGGGAGCAACAATTTCTCTATTGCAGACCACAGATTGTAGACTCTATTTCAGTTATTTCCAGCGGAACTGGTCCAAGATTGGTCATATGGATATATTTTTGTTTATTTAAATTTTTGTGGAATAAACTACATTTCACTCACAACAGGAGCCTCATCTTTGAAGCTGACCAAGGAGTCAGTGTCTGCTGAAGGCAAGTGGAAGTAGGACATGGTAGTCTACGTGAGTCAGAAACACTTACATCCTGCTAGAAGTGGCGAGGACGGTTTATAGCAAGCTGCCACTACACTACATAATCTACAGATTATCAAACTAGGCACACATAAGTGCATTATTATCATATTGTCGGAGGTGTGTCAGTGTTTTTGTTTCGCTCCTTTGCACGGAGCTGAATCCCGCCCGCCCGTTTGCTCGCTCTCATTCCCGGCTCTCTGAAGTTCTGTACCCCGCTGTTGCCTGGCGAAGGTAGCGGTGCCGGCAGAGCGTCAGAACAATAACCTTTTATTTTGATGTTAAAAAAATTATAAATAAAAGTACCTAAATTCCCGAATATGTAGGATGTTACAACTGACATTCATGTAATATTACGTCACAATGTCTTACTACATGTTTATTTGCATATAGAGCGGGGAAGTGAGATCGGATCACAAGTGGTCACTGGAGACACATTGTAATGCCAGGTGTGAACAGACGTACTTAAAGCTGTCCACTTGTGTTCGGATCACTCAGGACGCATGTTAATGCCATGTCTGAACAGGGCCCAAGTGGTCTCGTCCTACAGTGGGAAGAGGTTACTACCAGAGCACTTAAACCTTCAAATAAAACATCCTCCTCCTCCTCCTCCTCCTCCTCCTCTGCTTCTTTTCAGTGACACAATGCCGGTGACCCCAATTCATACTCTCAAAAGCACCGATGTCACCTTGAGCCACCGCTTTCACTTTTCCAGACGCCCTGTCATTTTCTTCTCTGCCAGCTTTGGGTGCAGAGCCAAAAAATGTGGAGGCGTGGCGCCGATTTCGCACTGAGAAAACAAGCGTAAGGGTCAATATTTGAATGAATATCTCCCCATTATGTTAATTTAAGATATATAAAAGGAAATACATATTCAGAGATAACATCACTCACAGAAGGAGACGCACCGATGTGTTTTTTTTTTGTGGTGACAAACCACCAGACAAACTTTTGAATTTCACAATAAAAGGTCAGGCCACACACGCACGCGTACATGCACATACTCACAAGGGCCGTGAGGACTCTCCTGTGCTGCCGTGTCCCAGTTATCAGACCTCCTAGTGGAATAGCCATTCAAATACCACCAGCACCACCCATCCTATTCACATTGACCCAGAATTAGTCGGTCATTCTGCGTGGCTCGAAAAAGAACAGCCTAAAAACACCATCTTCTGTAACAGCTAAGCTATTTCCAAGACCTAAATTGTGGTTAGAGGTAAAAACATGTTAATACCATACTAGAAACTGTAGAAGGAAAAAACCACGAGAATACTAAACGTAAAGTTGAGGTGGAAGAGAGAGAGGGTAAAGGAGAAGCTGCATGTCAGAGAGAGGGAGGTGGTAGCAGAGTTTAATAGAAAGAGGTAAAACTAAGATGACAGGCGATACCTCGCTCTAATCACTCTCCCCCGCTGGAACCAAATCTCCCCATTAGCCTGACTGCAAGGTCAATGATACGCACCCAGATGTTCTCCTCCTCGCCGAATGTTCACCATCTAAGGTTACAAGTTTTAACCTTTTGTGGGCAGGTTTACTTTCATTACAAAATGTGAGTAGTTGCACTTGTTTTATTTTTAGTACAGTAAACTCCGAAAGTATGATGTGTCATAAAAACAGAACTTGGCAACAAAACTTTTTGGCCTATAGCATACTGAGGCGGTGACAAAGCAAAGTGATTAAATCATTCGGATGAATCACTCCTGTGCGTCTGCTCTTCCTGTCTTCTGTCTGTTGTAGCAACAAGGTAAAGTACTGAGAAAGAAGAGATCTGTTCTCCTGACTGCACCAATGTTGGAGACAGCTATTTTCCATTATGGAATGAATCAAAATGTTGAAAACAAACTATTTAATTCTACAAATGATGTGAAATGGTTGGACTATTAGCAAAGTCACCATCACAACAAAATGAGTAATAATTCTGCTGTTGGCTGCATAGCTCCTCTTCTGCACTATCTATTGTGAAAGGGCACCGTCGCTGCATCGTGCGTTTAGTGCCGCTTAAAGACAAATACTTTAATACCAGAATGATTACGTGTGGAGCCAGACCTTTCTTTAGCGCAGACACAGCACTGTGGAGATAGGTCTGGCTCTGACGTCACCCATTGGTTTGTGGACTGCCGTTTTGAAGCCTGGAGTTCGGCATTTTGTCCATCGCCATCTTGGTTTTTTGCAACCAGAAGTGACATGAGAGAACTGAACACTGAATACAAATTTTTTAGGTAACCAAAAATGTTATAATCAACTTTCATGAACTGAAAACACACTGTGAAAGGGTTAAAGTTGTAAGATGAAAACACGGACAACTCCCAGACCGGACAACGCCATGGTAGCGACCTGTCATTCACAAGGTAGCCACGCTCTAAAGCATCCCCTGCTTTATGGTCTATTGGACTCTAAATGGGACCATAATTTACTAAATGAACATCATGCTGTATTGAAGAAGACTTGAAACTAGAGATTGAGACCATAAACTCATGTTTACAATGTTTACTGAGGTAATAAATCAAGTGAGAAGTCGGCTCATTTTCTCATAGACTTCTATACAATCAGACTTCTTATAGCAACCAGAGGAGTCGCCCCCTGCTGGCTGTTAGAAAGCATGCAAGTTTAAGACACTTCAGCATTGGTTTCACTTAGTTATCTGCTGTTATCCTAAAATAACAACTCAAATCCTTCACTGTCCACCTCGTTGTTTACTTCTCAGAAAACAGTTGGCACTTCTACACACAGGAATGATACATTTCTGCACTTTGCTTGTCCAAACTCATAGTCCAATCTTCAATAAAGCCTCATAGAGAAAAACGATTCCTGGGTGCAGTCATTGCCCACACATCCATCTATCTATTTGTTGTCTCTAAGGGCAGCTGGGCCGAGAGAGTGGGGGGGGTGGCGAGGACGTAAAAAGGCCAAGTGACTGTCCCCTCTTTCCTCCACTCATCATCAACTCTCACCGAGATTAAACCTATAAAGCAGACAGGTGCTCTCTCTGTCCACACAGACACGGACAATGTTTGTGGACTGGTGTCTGCATGGGTGTGCACATACATGTGTGTTTGCATGTGTGTACCAGGCAACGGAGGAGCTGTTTGTTACCCAGGATGAGAGAGAATCACTAAAGAGGTAACCTAGCAACAGGCTGCTGCAGGTCTTGGCTAGGCCTATCTATTTACAAAGGCATATCAAGAGGAGTGCGTGCATGCATATGTGTGTGTGTGTGTGAGAGAGATTGAGGGGATGGACAGGCTGACGGTGGGGAGAATCGGAGGCGGGGTCACAGAGCAGCTTGGATCCGCAAATATATTATTTTCATTAGTCTTCTCTCATTAGCTGCCTCTACCTCTGGGGCTAAACTAATCTAAGCTAATGTGTGTTTGGGCGTAGCTGTAAGATTTACTCCAGTTTCTATGAAGACTGTTATCTGCCCACCACACAAAGACAAGACAGAGAGACTTTTAGTTCATACAAAGGAAGCTTCAAAAGCCTGATCCTCTAGTTATATGAAGTTATCGATGAATTACAAAGGATAACGTAGAGAGCAGAGAAAGAAACTGAGAGTTAAAGCTGCAGTAGGCAACACTTTTTGGCATCATTGGGCAAAAATTCCATAATAACCTTTCAGCATATGAGAGAAAACTAGACTTCTGCTCCTCCTCATGGCTCTGTTTTCAGGCTTTAAAAGATCTAGCCCGTGACGGGAGACTTTGGCCAATCACAGGTCATTTCAGAGAGAGAGAGAGCGTTCCTATTGGCTGTGCTCCGGCTGGTAGGCGGTGCTTGGTATTTCCTCAAGAGATCTCAACATGGGTCACAATCATTCTCATTTTAATAATAACGGCGGTCGGATTTAACATAATGCAGGAAATGTAAAGGCATAATAACAGAGGGAAAAGATGAGGCCGTTGGGAATATAAACATTTTCCTCAGACATATTATGCAATTACGAATAAAAACAATATACGACTAAAATTACAATATATGAACTTATTATGCACCAAAAAAATTAACTTCCCTGGCCTCCGCCATTTCTGACAACGTCAACAAACACGTCACAACTCGTGAACTCTGAGCTTTCAGAATATTTCCACTTACGAGATCGTGAATACGACAAGAGGGGGGCGTTCATGTGGACTCTTCTAGTAAACACGGTAAACACGACCACATTTGAAGGCACCATTAGCTCCGCCCTCTCGTGTCACTTCTGGTTGCAAAAAAAAACCAGGATGGCAACGGCCAAAATGCCGAACTCCAGGCTTCAAAACTGCACTACGTCCACATCTCATTTACAGTCTATGGTCATACAACATTACCTTCTTTCATAGCTGTGTTTCATTAATGTCGGTGTGTTTATTAGCTTTCTGATGGGATCCATTTACAGTGATTGGTATTGCAGACACACAGATACAACCTGAGCCACCTGCTGTCTTCCCCTTTTGTTTCATCTCCCTCTTTCTTCTCTCTCTCTCTCTCCTCCCTGTATTTCTCTACAGCAAAAAACTGTTCCTACTTCAAACACTTTACCTCGGGGGAAGAAGCTGAAGTTTTTGAAGTCAAGACCCAGAAAGGTGGGTGACTCCCCGCTGCCACCCAGGCTACATTTTACAACACATCCTATAACACCCAACAACAGCAAAAACAGCATTTTCTACATGGATTTATGCTCAGATATGCTGTCACATGTACAAAATCTAATATACACAGACACTACAACCTACACTTTCCTTTCTTCCACAACTAATGTGCAATATGCCTTTTTCTTTTCAATTTAACGAGGAAACATTTGAACACAAACTCAGTTAAATGCACAACGTCCCTTACATGAGATAAGGAAATCTGTTTCTCTGATTCTCATCTTCTCATCATCCCTGCTTTGCTATTTTCAAAGTACATGTATTTCCAGGAAGCAGCAGCTCCTCCATTGGCTCTGTGTTGGCCAGCGGACCCGTTCAGCTTCACACAGAAGAACACACAGCTGGTTGCTCATAAAGGAGACAATTAAAGATCATTATCAAACTACTAGATCAATTGCAGCACACAGTTACGTCTTGGTGAAATCAGCGAAGACACATATTGAAAATTATGAATTTATACAGCGTTTCATATGTGGTGCATGGTCGTCAGGATAGTGTCAGATACAGAATAGTATGGACAAAGAAATATATTCCTTTACATCCGTTCAATGCTTTCACGACCCCCTTAGTTTATTTATTCATCTGTTAAATTTTCATGCCTCATCATTAACCTCTCGTGTCCTTTCAGAGCCTGCCTTCCTGGCCACCTCCTCACCTGCAGCTTGTTCCCTAATCCGTTCCTCAGCCCATACATACCAGTCCTAGTTCACCAGTCCCACTTGCCAGATTATCTAGTGTCTTGCCACCTAGCTTTCCAGCATTTCTTTGTCTTGCCTGATTTACTAGTTTTAGATCTGCCTGATTGGATCTGTTTGCCTGATTGGACTGATTACCTGGTATTGACCTTTGCCTACTTAGTAAAAGCTTTAACCCCCTGAGACTCACAATCCCGACTGACTTTACTGTCTTTCAGAGGCTTTAGATGGTGAAGACAGATATCATATGAAACTAGAAAAACCCAAGGAATCTACTGGTACCAACCATACCATGCTACCATGTCGGGGAGGAAGCTAAATAACGCTCCAAATTTTGGCGAGGAAAAACTGGCATGGTCATTTTCAAAGGGGTCCCTTGACCTCTGACCTCAAGATCTGTGAATGAAAATGGGTTCTATGGGTACCCACGAGTCTCCCCTTTACAGACATGCCCACTTTATGATAATCACATGCAGTATAAATGTGTTATTGTCTCCTATTCTAAAATGGTGTGTTTGAATATTTCTGCATCCTGGGGTCCCTAAACTGTCTTGAATTACATAAATTGTGTATCACTGTAAAGCTGAGACTCTTGTGGATCCAATGAGCCCAACTGTATTCATGTGTGATGATGTTAGTCCCCATAGGAGACATTCCATTGTAGTTTAATTTGACCTCTCTGTATAAAATGACCTGTGGTGACCTCTAGGATAATCACAGCCTCATGAAACTTTACGGCCACAAACTGGAGACCTAGAGCATTCAGAGGATGGATGGATCAAACTAGAGACCTAGAGCATTCAGAGGATGGATGGATCAAACTAGAGACCTAGAGCATTCAGAGGATGGATGGCTTTCCTAGGTGGTAAATAACCACTAACATATTGTTGGTTTCACACGGGATGCATACCCCGTCGTCCCCGATCTCCACCCCATATGTAGTTTCACACAGTCTATCATAATTACTCACTAGAGGTCGCTGTCGTGTTCTTTTATACCTTCTTTCGGTGATCTATCATGTGAATAGATGATATACCTACTAGTAGGTGTAGTAGGCCCCTGCTGACCCACATCTATGGGGCTATAGGCCTATTTAATAGCCTGACAAAAGCAAAAACGTGCACACGTGAGATGCATAAATAAATCTTAACACACGGGCACACTCACACAGACCAACAGTCCTCAAACAGACTGTAGCGTTGGGTAATTTTACACTCAGCGTTTCTCCACAGTCGGGGTGCTGGAATGGAATAAGATGCTCCAAGGATCATTTCTATCACAGTTGGAGTGTTGGAGAGCAGGAAAGACTAGATTATCTTTATCTGACAACAGACGGGAGGGAAGAGAGAAAGAGAGAGAGAGATGTTGTAATCATCTTGTTAGAAGCCGGCAGCATCGTATCTGTCATGCAAATGGCAATATTGCCAGTTAGGATAAATGAGTGTTGTTTTTAAAGTGAGGCTAATTTAAAGGCTAATTATCTGTGTCATAACTCGCCTGAGTGCAATATTGAAATAATTATTATGGAAACGAGACTGCGGCCGCCCCTTCTGCTCCTGCAGTCTCTCAAAGTTTAATTGCTACCACTTTGCCACCTCTCTTCCCTCCATCTCTCACTCTCTCTTCTTTCTTTCCTTTTTACTGTCGCTTCTTTCCTATCTCTCCCCAGAGTACAACATCTCAGCAGCAGCCATCGCCATCTTCAGCCTGTTCTTCATGATCCTGGGCACCCTCTGTGTCATCTTCTCTTTCGGGAAGGGACGGGACTACCTGCTCCGGCCCGCTGGGATGTTCTTCGCCTTCGCAGGTCAGATGATGTGAATCACAGATCAAGCTCTCGTCTGGTATTCTCTCGTCTCGTCTCTCGTGTTATGCAGCTCAACTCGAAGCGAGGTGTGTCGGTGTCATCGTCGCGCACACCTTTTTCTTTTGGTGATGAATATTACTTATGCAGCTATTTAAACAGAGTTGAAACGGCGCATTTTTTCATCACATTTTTATTGGAGGTGGTGAGTGAGTGTTAAATTAACTTTGATGGGTGCAAACTCCCATCTAGCATCACATTTATTGTTGCAAAGTTCAACTAAAACTGACAATCTTTTGGATTAAACATATGGCAAACCGTTTTAACATTTAGAAGCTAGACAGGATATTCATTAGAGATATCTGCAACGTCATTTTGACTGTGCAAAACTCTAATTTTAGATATCCGTTTTGACTAGTATATACTAATATCCGCAAAGGAATTGTGGATATCTACAATTTAATTCTGACTAGTCAGAATTCCAGTTTAAGATCTCTTTAATTCTCCTCTATTGTAGATATTTCCGTTGTCATTTTTAGATATCTAAAATAATATTTTGTCTAGTCAGAAAGACGTTGTAGATATCTCTAACTGGAGTTAGGGATAGTCAAAATGTAATTACGGATATCCTGAATTAGAGTTTTGACTAGGCGAAATGGCGTTGCAGATATCTGTAATTACGTCAGCAGCTATGACAAGTTGGAGGCCGAAGCAAGCCCCCAGGAAGAGCACCGGTTGTTGATCCCAATATTTGTAGTGGCCAAACGGCGGCACTACAACTTCCGTGTCCGTCACGTGATGCATTGGGCCCAAAAAGACTTTTTCCCATTGATTTACATTGGGAAAGAGACGTCTGTAACTCAGCGGATAATCTTTTTTTAGGTGAATCAACTTTCCAGTACGAACACCTAAATAACCCTTATTTAAATCATCATGTCTTAAAAGTTGTAAAACGCACTAACAGCTGAATCCAGAGTTATTTCTCTTCCTCCGTTCATGTGAATGAGACCCAGACCGAGGCTGGAGCGCCAAACCGCGGCGACGGCGTGACGTTGGGACCCCGTGACCGAGCCATGTGCTCAAGATCCGGGTACTATTCCAGGCGGAAGTCGAGCCATTTTGTCCTCATGCGCCACTGAGCAACTTTCATAGGAATGAACGGGGCCCCGCCTCCAACGCTGTATCCACTTCTCTTAATACATCCATGGGCGGAAGCTATTCAAACATACTGTGGCGCTGCACTGCAGCTGTATAGGTTTATAAAGTGTGTCTGGAGACAATAAATCTACAACACGCTGTAAATTTCAACCACAACTCTCTAGTGAACAAATCTCTCGTTGGCCACAGATTCCTTGATGATCAGCTCTTTCTATTTCAAGTCTTTTTCTAACTGTCTGATCCACAGCGATCCCTGAACCACTCGTCTCACAGCCAGCTGCTCAAAGAGACCGATGTTATGCGTCCAGCTCTGAGGACTAAAGGCTCGCTGTGATTAAATTGAGGTTGTAGCTTGTTACTACAATTAGAAAGAGCCGTCAAGCTTCGCTATTCAATGTTAAAACGGCTTGCCATACAACACAATCTGCTTTTAACAGCAGCCTATTCTTTCTGTTTGGTGCACAGGCCTCTGCATCATCATCTCCGTCGAGGTCATGCGCCAGTCCGTCAAGCGTATGATCGACAGCGATGAGACCATCTGGATCGAATACTACTACTCCTGGTCCTTCACCTGCGCCTGCGCCGCCTTCACCCTGCTCATCCTCAGCGGAGGAGCCCTGCTCCTCATCTCCATGCCCCACATGCCTCGTAACCCCTGGGAGACCTGCATGGACGCTGAGCCCGACACCTTAGAGTAGCCACAGGTGATGCGACGTCTGAAAGCCTGCTTAAAATAACAAAACAAAAAAATAAAAGTGGTTTGGCATATTTTAGCCCTTTAACGACATATCTTATCCCACATATTTATCATTACTGCAAGCTATTTCCCAAAGTGTTTCCCACTTTCCGTGGCCATTGATTTCAGATAATGTTGGTAAAATATTAACTTGTGATAGTCAACCAGCCACAGCAAAAACAATGGATTTCACGTTATCTTCACGTGTGTTTAAAGGAACAGTGAAAGGAAGGAACAGGAACATTTTGGAGGATCTATTAGCAGAAATGGAATATAATATTCATAACTATGTTTTCATTAGTGTATAATCACCTGAAACTAAGAATCGTTGTGTTTTTGTTACCTTAGAATGAGCCGTTTATATCTATCAACATCCGCCGTGTTACTCCACCATGTTTCTACCCAGAACGGACAAACCAAACACTGACTCTAGAGAGCGTTTCACATTTTTACGTTCCCTGAAGGCCACCGTAACGTGAGCTGCAGAGTGCTAAACCGTGGTATCGCCAGCAGCCGTCTGACTTCCGTTGCTCCTACAGTAGTGTTATTATGGTAAGGATGGCCTCTGAGCGAGGTGAACGGCGTTACCGCGGTTTTGCACTCGTTACCACAGTCTTGGAAAGGGAGGAGTGAGCGGAGGGGAACTCAGCTGGTTGCAATCTGCAACCACACCACTAGATACCGTCAAATCCTAAGAGCTGAAGAATCATTAAGTAACATCCGAGACTTAAGAGTCATCTGCCGAGCAGCACCTTTTTTTTAAAGCAAGAATTTACCAAACTCAAGTTATGTTGTTTTTTTTACAAGGTTATTAATTGTTTTTTAGGGGTATAACATATCTCATAAAATCAATGCAGCGGTTTTAGGATGTTGAAGCTCCTAAACACACCCACACACCAAGTGGGCTCTGCTTGTAACTGCATCACCTCGTGACAAAACGAATGAAAAACAAGCCAACTAAATGTCGATACTGTTTGAAGCAAGGCTATTTTTTCTTTTGCTAATTGATTTTCATACTGTACTAAAATCAGCTGCAACCAGTGGACGCCTGGAAGAAAGAATCTAGAGACGTATACTTTGGAAACAGTTTGCAGTAAATGAGGTAAAACATGCACCTGAATTGCCCTTTAAGGGTCAGACCTTCATCAGGGTATTTGACTATAAAGTGCCACATTTAAGGGTTCTGACACATTTTAAGATACAAAGAATGCCATAGTGTTCGACAATCATGTTCAAAAATATAATGTAAGATTGTTTATGGTCGTCAGTGGCTAATCTGACAACATCTGCAGGTAATCCTACTATGTCTGCCACTCTAATGAAAGTCATTTTCAGACGCAGACATGATCAAACCTTGAGACTAAATAAATCAAATTCGATGGCAAGATAAAAGAAAAAAAGCTGGACTAAAAACGTACCACACTAAACCAGATAAAAACGGTGACCCATTGCACTGTAAGGCTTTGTTTAAAGTGAAGCAGTGAGCTGTTATAATGGGCTGCTGTCACTGCAGCAGCCTCTTCTTTTCTCTGAGGACTTTCTACACTCAATCATTGACATTGATTGTCTAGAGAGAAGCCGTATGCCTGATACTCCCTTGTTGACATCAGTCATTTATTTCAGGTCAATGTCCAAGACCCCTGGTGACTTAAGTCCACGACCTCCAATCCATATTAGCCCATATTTGCTGAACGTTGGAGTTGTGCTTGATAAATGTACTCTGCTTTTAGTGTAGTGTAATAATTGACCGCTCGCTGAACCCTCACCCTGAACAGCCTTTGTCCAATCATAACTTGCAAGCGGTGTGCCCTCTCCAAAACCAATACAAGCACAAAAGTAGGCTAAGAGAAATTGATATAACAGTGTATTTATCTGCTCTAATGTAGCGCATGTGTCCATCTAAATACAGTAACAGTAACCTAACCCAGTGTTACTAACAAAACCAGCCATGTCATGATTTTGTGGCGTTACAGGTTTAATTTTTTTTTTTAAAAACCCCTGTTCACCTCTAGCACATCCATTGTAATTACTATCAAAGTGAAAGTGTCTCTGTGCATGCTTGCGTTTGGAAAAGTTTACACTCCAGCAATCCCAGCCGAGAAATAGCGTTATGTCCTCCAAACACACATTGGTTAGTCCTCTTCCTAACAGCCTTTTAATTTGAAACATTAAAAGTGACAAAAAAAGTGCAATCTGCATCCTCACCGCTGATGTTACTAAAACACTGGTCCCTTTAAGTCAGCTGACAATGCTAACGTTAGCTTAATTAGCTAGCCAACTACAAGATGTTAAAGGTCCCATATTATAAAAAAATTGTATTTTCATGTTTTTTTATTATAAAGCAGGCTTAAGTCCTATATAAATACTGTGAAAGTATCGAAACACTCAATCCACAGGGAAATACACACAGCCCGTATTATGAAAATCTGCATTTGAAACAAGCTGTCAGGATTTCTGTCCATTCGTGATGTCACGAATATACAATATTTAGACACATGACACAATTTTAAATGTAAACATTCTAAATGTGTCCCAGTTCATTCCTGGTTGCAGTGTATGTGAATGTCATCAGCTGACAGTAAGTACACATGGACCCAAGCTGTTGCCTAGCAACGCAATTCTGTTGCAATTCCATCAAAATGCGCTAAAACGGAGCGTTTCAGTCAGAGGGTGAATACAGGTATATTCAGGTTGACAGTATGAGGAAAATAAAGTTTTTTTTAACATTACAGCATGTAAACATGTTCTAGTAGAAACCTAAAATACAAGTATGAACCTGAAAATTAGCATGATATGGGACCTTTAAAATCAGTAAAAATTGTTTTTTGTCTGAAATCAACCATTGTTGCAAAAATTACTCAGAATTTTGACGTAAATCCAATAAAATCTGCAATTCTTTTAATTGTAAACATCCGTATGGACAGCTTGACAGGCGTAGCAACAGTAACTAAGTAATTAAGTGTCTTTGCACATGGTCAATTGAAACTGTGCCACTTTTAGTGGTTAGCCATAACTGTGGGTTGTGAAGCATATAGGCTACATTAAAAATATATCATAAACGTTCTTAGAGAATTTTCTAATTTAGAAAAAAATGTAGATGTTTGTGGCACTTATATTTATTATTTGTATTACATATATGCCTACAATATGTAGGATAATTATGACACAGATGGCTTTTCCATTTAAGCCTATGATTGTAAAATGGTACCTTAAAGCTTGAAGATCTTTCTTGTTGCTGTCAGATGGACAGACTTTCTTTTAAGTGGCGTTTTGATTATTTTCAAAATCACAGATGACCTTTTTTGTGATTCCACAATCAACAAAAAACAAACAAATCAGATTTCCCCTGACAGCAGGCATTTTTATTTGGCTCTATTTCCTGCTGGAAAAGGGTCGTACATTGTTAAAACAGCCACCTATACACCCCCGAAGTCATTCAGCCGGAGCAGGTGCAGTGAAATTAAAGTTCCCTGAACGACGCTGTTTCACAACCCGGGGAACACAAGAAGGAGTGATTACATTTAGCTCCGAGGTCCTTCTGTGAGGAACATTTCCATTTTTCTTACTGCAATCACAAACATTATAGGTCGTCATGCAGGTTTGTTTTTTTAGAAAACTAAAAATATGTATGTTTTTTTTCCATTTTCTTGACTATTTTATATAATCTACACATAAATCACATGAATCCTGTCACCACATTACGATTAATCAGTCGATTAGTTGTCAACTATTAAATTAATCACCAACTATTTTGATAATTAATCGGTTTAAGTAATTTTTTTTAAGAAAATAAAGTTCAAATTTCTCTGATTCCAGCTTCTTAAATGTGAATATTTTCTGGTTTCTTTACTCCTC
Source organism: Sebastiscus albofasciatus (assembly GCA_916701655.1). NCBI lineage: Eukaryota > Metazoa > Chordata > Actinopteri > Perciformes > Sebastidae > Sebastiscus > Sebastiscus albofasciatus. The sequence continues at coordinate 51,274 of CAKAOI010045248.1, forward strand.
TATGACAGAAAACTGAATATCTTTGAGTTGTGGACAAAACATTTGAGGACGTCATCTTGGGAAACACTGATCAACATTTCTTTTATAGACCAAACAACTGATCGATTAATCGAGAAAATAATCAGCAGATACATAAACTAATCATTAGCTGTTGACATGTAGCTGAAAAATGACATATGTTTATAGTACAGTATATAAAATAAATCTGTCGCAGTTTTTCTTGTAAACAATACACTTGATTTGTATTTTATTATAGATTATAAATGTCCACGATTGTCTTTTTTTTTTTCTTCTAATGAACTAAAATAGAAATTGACCACTAAAAAGGTCAATAATGCTGTTTGATGTTGACTTCTTGTGCACCCGTATGGGTTTATGGTCTAATGTGTATTGATGCATAATCATGTTAGTTCCTCTCCTCTTTTAATATAGAATAAAGCAGTTTTTCCTCCTTATGTTTTTTATATGTGTACCTATAAATAGAGAGAATCAATGGATGTACATTTATTCAGGAAATAAAAATGTGTTTTTCTTTACTGAGAATTCAACCATCCTTGTGTCGTTGCTCTCACAGTCACTTCTTCGTCTAGGACAGGGTTCAGCAACCTTTACTATCAAAAGAGACATTTTAGGCAAAAAAAAAATCTGTCTTGAGCCGCAAAACATTTGAGCATGGTGATGAAGGTAACACAGTTTATAGTCTAAGTATATAGTATATAAGTCTAATGCAGTGAGGGCTAAATGTACTACGGAGTATTAGGGCCACATTGAGGGAAAAAAATT
>CAKAOI010045249.1:0-18557 GCA_916701655.1 Sebastiscus albofasciatus
CAGTAGTAGTAGTAGCAGTAGTAGTAGTAGCAGTAGTACTAGTAGTAGTAGTAGTAGCAGTAGTAGTAGTAGCAGTAGCAGCAGTAGCAGTAGTAGTAGTAGTAATAGTAGTAGTTTAGTGAAATGTTTTGTGCTGACGAGCAGCTGGAGGATTTAGTTTGTTATTGTCACATGATCCTGTCAGTTAATGAAACGCTCAGGTTTGATCTGACAGTGAGAGTGTGTCTGTCAGCACACACACACACACACACACACACACACACACACACACACACACACACACACACAGACACAGACAATACAACAGACAGCAGACAGATTGTGTGTCTCGGGTGAGAGGTTAAAGGTCACATGTCAGTGTGTGTGTGTGTGTGTGTGTGTGTGTGTGTCCTCAGGCTGTGTGCAGAACAAAGCAGGTGTTGACGGTTTGAGTCCCGGCCGGGAGTCGGAGGTCAAAGTTCACTTCCTCTATCACTCTGTCACTCCATTCTTCTTCTACTGTTTCTATTTTCTGTCCTACTTCCTCTGATCGTCTATTAAAGCTCTTCCTAGTTACCAGGAATCTTTCTGTTAACACACAGAGGCTGCTGTTCTGGCAGATTTGGTAAAACTCTGTTGGATTAAATGAGTTTTCATGTCTTGGTTCCGTTACAACTGAATGTGTTGTTGTTAGAGGAGACATTTTTCTGTAACACAACCTGTAGAAACCCAGATCTATAGAGCTGCAGCTCACAAAGAAAACAACATTTTATCCACTGACTATTTTATCTGCAGGATAATCCAGAACGAACTGCACGATATTTGACTTAAATCATCTTTTTTAGCCGTTCATATCTAGCCAGGTAATTTTCTGGAGCAGCCTCCAGCTGGATTATCTCCTAAATAAAACAGACGAATTGCTGCTTCAGTTGGCCGAAAAACGGATCTAAACATAAGTTTTTAGATTTAATTTAAATGTCAAACATTTTTGATCGACACTACGCAAGAAGAATTTTCCAAAACACCAAATCCTTTCATAATAAATGTCTCAAGTTTTGTTTTGTTTTTCGGTGTGTTTATGTCATTGAGCAAGAGAGAGTCCAAACTGACAGATTTGTAATGGGAGTCTTGCCTTGGCTTGTTTCAGATGTTGGTTATATCAGTTTCATCTCTGCGTGTCCAGTACAGAGACATGTTCAAGACAGGTTTAGCTTTAGCTTAGCATAAAGACTGGAAGCAGGGAGAAACTGTTAGCTTCGTTCCATCAAAAGAGAACAACTCCAAAGCTGTCTGATTCTAAAGGCAGCTCCGTTACAAAACTCCCATTCAAAATGTGGCTATTTTGTTTCTTTGATGTGTACTGGTGAAAAAAACACGCTTCATAAAATAAAATTACACATTTTTCCTAAAGGGTTGGCGTTGGGTAAAATTTGGCTTGTGTGACATCGAGTGTGACACTACAGAAAACTGACAGATTACAACTTTAAATACGTTTTTATAGCTCAGATTTCTGTGTGTTGCATTCGCTGTCTGCTGCAGTGTCCTACTTTAACGTCTCCTCCCTCGCTCTGCTGCTGCTGTGTGTGTGTGTCAGTGTGTATCACTGTGTGTGTCTCCGTGAAACAGGATTGTGTAACTGTGGGTTCTGTTGTGAGTCAGACCTGCTGCCTCATCACTGTGTGTGTGTGCGTGCGTGTGTGTGTGTGTGTGTGTGTGTGTGTAGCTCGTCAGCTCTAATTAAGCTCGGCTGCTTAACGAGCAGACAGCTAATTAACACACTAAGAGAACTACACACTCTCCTCCTTCATCCCTCGCTCGGCTTTCTTCATCTTTCTTTGTTGTTTTCTGGATCTTCCATCATTCCTTCATTTTCTCTTCCACTTCCTTTCCTTCCTTCCTTCCTATCTTCTGTCCTTCCTTTCCTTCCTTCCTACCCTCTTTCCTTCCTTTCTTTTCTTACCTCTATCAACTTCTTCTTTCTTCACACCGCGCAGCCTTTCTTCTTTCCTCTCCTATTCATCTCCTTTCCTTCTTCTTTCTTTCTTTCTTTCTTTCTATCTTTTATCCTCTCTGGCTTTTCTCATTTCTGTCCTTACTTCCTTTCCTTTTCTCTAACTACTTTCTCATTCCCACTGTGCATGCTTCTCTCCTTCCTTCACCTTTTTCCATCCCTTCATCACATCTCCCCCTTCTTTTCCTATCTTCCTTCCTTCTTCCCTTCCCTCCTTTTTGTTCTACTTTCTTTCTTCCTTTTTCTCCTCATTCTTTTCCTTCCTTCCTTCCTTCCTTCTGCCCTTACCTCTTACTACTTAATTTTATCCCACCTTGCATCCTTCCTTCTTTCCTTTGTTCTTCCTTTCATACCTTCAGTTCTCCTCTTCATCTCCTCTTCCTCATTCTCTCATCTCCACTCTCTCCTCTCCATCATTTTATTCCCTTGCTTCCTTCCATCTGTCCTCCCCTACTTCCTTCCTTCCCTCTATCCTTACCTCTTACTGTTTCCTTTTGTCCCACCTTGCATCATTCCTTCCTTCTTACCTTTTGTTCTTCCTTTCATAACTTTATTCCTCCTGTCTTTCCCATCTCCTCTTCCTTCCTCCTCTCATCTCCTCTCTCTTCTCCATCATTTTATTCCCTTGCTTCCTTCTATCTGTCCTTACTTCCTTTCCTTTCTTCTTTCTGCTTTTTTTTCATCCCTCCTCCTTCCTTCTCATTTTCTACTTCTTTCATCTCTGTTTCCTCCCTCCCGTCTGTCCTCAATGCTCTCTCCCTCTCTCATCCCCCTTCCTCTCTCTTTTCTACCCCCTCCCTCCCTCCCTCCCTCCCTCCTCTTCCTCTGTGGTGTTTTTCTGGGTCAGACACAGGGAGGAGGGAGGCGGGAGGTTTGGGGAGATTTGGGGAATCTTACTTTAGTCGCTCCACATTTTCAAACCGACTGCTCATCTCCTCGTCAGCCCTCTGCTGTATTTAACACTCATCACCATCATCATCACCATCATCACCATCATCACCTTCATCATCATCACCATCATCATCATGGTCATCATCAGCCCTCCTCTCCAGTCAGGGTTAATATCAGCAATATTGTTCATAAACACAGTACAGAAGTATCCCCACTGAATCATAAAAAAACAGTTTATTAATTGACTCCCTGGATAATATTACTATGATATATATTACTATAATATACACTATATCGCTATATTATCTCTGTGTGTAATCCCATTACTCTGTGTCGTGTCTGTAAAATGGCATCTGTTTTTATGCTATTAAAAAAAAACAGAGTGAGACATCTCAACAGCAGATTTTCATGAAATCTTTGGAGGACTTTCGTGGTCCACAGAGGATGAATCTGCACAATAGATCGGTTTTTAATCGTCATCGTGATGTCAACTCGTACAATAAACACATCGTGAAAGACTGAGATGTTGCAAAGAGAGCATCAACAGGAAACTGCTCTTTAAAATCTTTTTTATTGGTGCCTTTTATTTCCAGTTTAATGTTCAATTTGTTCAATAAAAGAATGTTATAATAATATAATTAGAATATATAATAAATATAGTCTATTTATTACATGGTTTTGTTGAATACTCGATTCTGATTGGTCAATCATGGTGTTCTACCGTCTGTTATTTCTTTATAACAGACCGTTGCTATGGGCGCAGTTCTGATCTTGGACTCTGGCGGACCATTTTTGTGTCAAATTATTGATTTCTTAAGTAAGTAGCCGTGTAACAAGCGGGATAATGTACAGCTAGCGGGTCATTATTGTGAAATAAACCCTTTCATGGCGACGCAAGACCCCTTCGCTCCGCATCGGGGTGCGGCAACGCCCTGTCAGGGGCAATAAGCCGGCAACACACAAGCCAAATTTTCCAAAACACCAAGTTTGTTCAAATGTGTTTATATTCTGAGGTTTGTTTTCACCTGTAATCAATAAAGAAGCTGAATTTGCAGATTTTGAATGGAAGTCTTGTGGTGTTGTAGTCTCCTCTGGCTCTGTGATGAAATGTGTTTTGAAAGTAAAGATATTACTAGTCTGGATCTTTTTTTGTTGTTTTCTGCTTTCTGTGTGATCCTCCAGCTTGTTAGCATTCCTTATTGTGTTTGATGGGGCTTTTAGCATCAAGCTAACTAGCAGGTTTTCATGTTCGCATTATTCACTGCTTTCAAAGTGTCCTGTTAGCACCATGCTAACGTGTTGTTCCCTGTGTGTTTGTTTCAGATCCGCGTGGATGGGATCCCACCGCCGGCCCAGAATGCTTTGCTGTATGAGACGGTGACGGTGGTGGAAGGGAAGCCAATCCTGAGAGACATGGTGTTCAGTCCGGACCATCAGTACATCTACCTGCTGAGTGACAGACAGGTAGGAACACACACACACCAATTTATGTTTAACGTTCATCACATTGATCCTGGTACAGCTGCTGACTTGATAAACCAGTTTTGTTCTGACCATCACAAATCTGTATTTTTGCACTGCTCAGACTTAAATAAAAAAAAATCCAATAGAAGTTCTGACCAAGACCAAACTCCGTACATGATAAAGTCATGCTGAGTTAAATCAAGAGATTTCCAAAAGAAATTCTGTCTTGGATTTTTTTTTTTTTTTTGGCAAAAAAGAGAAAAATAAAATCTCTTTACAAAAGACGGATTATAAAATTATTTTATTTTATTTTATTTTATCTTATTTTGACACACAAAATTATTTCAGCAGAAAAGAAAGAAGAGTGTTAAATCAGTAGATTTCCAGTGGAAGTTCTGACTAGATTTTCTTTCCATAAAGAAAAACTCCATACATGATAAACACTCGCTTAGTTAAATCGCCAGATTTCCAATAAAAGTTCTGACAAGGATTTTTTTGACAAAGAAAAAAATCTCTGTATAACAGAAAGATAGAATAAAGACGTATGAACTTTTTTTAAGAATTAAAAAATACACTAAAATAAGAGTTTTAACATGTTACACAACAGTATGTCAGAAGCACTGCAGTTATTTACAAAAGAGGCTAAGTGTGTGTGTGTGTGTGGCTAAGTGTGTGTGTGTGTGTGTGTGTGGGTGTGGGTGGGTGTGGGTGTGTGGGTGTGTGTGTTGGAATATGAATCCTGTTGTTTTAACATCTGCAGACAGGAAGTTGTGAATGTGACTATCGCTCAGCTGGCGCCACGATACACACTCTGTTTCTGAGTGTGTGTGTGTGTGTCCAGTGTCCCATGTTAAAACTCTTATTGTACCGTTGAGAGGAAGCAGAGCGGAGTTCAACAACTGTTAGTTCCTGTGCAGCTGACAACACTCACACACACACACACACACACACACACACAGACGTGTGTTCATATACAGATGTTGTTTGTTGGTCAATGTTTTGGGTGTGATGTCAGTAAACAGCTGTTTGAGGTCAGCTGGGTGTCAGAAAGTCTCTAATGGATCAGGTACTGCAGAAATATATTTAAAATTACACTAATTTAACAGGTTGAATTATTTCTTATAAATCTATCTCAAAGCAACACTCATATGTGCAGATAAAGAGTCGTTGGTGTGTTTGTGATCATGTCTGGGACTATTTTTGATCATGAAATAATGTTTTTCTGGGGTGTATCAGCTTCATAATGAGCTGCCTCATCATCCTCATCACTGTAGTTGTATTTGATTGACAGGTGGAGGAGACACAGAGAGAGAAACAGACGAGTCCTCAGCTCGGTCTGTTTCACTGCAGTGTTACATAAACACACATTTACATGAGGCTGCAGCAGCCAATCAGAGCAGCCGGCTGGTTCCCACAGAGAGGAACTGAGCAGAGCCTGTAGTCGGCTGGGTGGCAGCATCATGTTAGACTTACAGACATTTACTGAAGGAATATTTTAATGCAGGACTTTTGCTGTAGCAGAGTGTTTTCACAGTGTGATTAATGTTTTTTTTTGTCTAACACATTTATATCAATGAGGATCAAAATGTTCGTGTCCAGGCCTTCAGAGTTCCTGCAAAACTACATTTCTGGAGTCTCTGGAGTGTTAAATGTTGCGCCCCGGAAAAATGGGGAGAAAATAATCACGAGAGTGATGGTGACGTTTCCTCAGCGAGAACTTTACTCTGAGGAGCTTTTACAAAAATACACCAATTTACAAAATACAAAAACAGGAAATGAATCTTTTTATAGAGTACATACCCTTTTTCGGTTACACAGTATTTACCTTAGGCATACTTCTTCTCTAATATTACTGTCACCACAAAATAGCTTAACGCAATAAACTTTCACACAAATCACTAAAGTGCATGAAACATTATTATATCGACAACAGTGCAAAATATACAACAATATGTGTACATGTAAATTCACAAAATGGCCATGGGAAAAAGCTGAACCATACACTTCTAGGGACTTTTACTTTGGAAAATATCTAAATTAATACAGTTAATTTTTTTTTTGTTTTCAGCATGTATGTAGCCAGAGATGTCCTGAAGTCAAATATATCAGGATCATTGTCAGGAATTATTTATTACATTTCTTTCCAGCAACCCAAAAATCAAAGAATAAAGATATTTCCCTCACAAATAAGTGGTAATTTAATAAATGACATAAATGTCAGTATATGGGTGCTCAGTTGTAGCGTCGGCCCATTTGACCATGGAGATGAGAGTGACGGCCGGCTTGACCGCACGTTACCGCGACACAATAACATTTCCTGTCCGTGACAGAGTTAGCATGCAGCTTTAGCCGTGATGTCTAGCTCTGCTTTTCTTGCAATGTGTGAAACCCAAAGTGTTTCCATACTTTACTGGATGTGTAGTGTTTACCACGCTGGATTTAACATGTGAGGGTTCAGGTCAGATCCATGCAGACCCTCCGCCGTTTTCTACTTTCTCGTTTCTGGGGTTTGTTTTGGTTGACGGATACGGAACGGATATGACGTCGCGTTACTCAGACTACAACAATAAAAGCGGTAACTTCCTTCTACCTCCACATAGACTCAAATTAAGCAAATATATCATTTCTGGCATTAAAAAATACATTTTAAAATTGTAAAAAAAAAAATTGAAAAAACACGATACATGGATGAATCGTTTTTTCCCACCCCTAGTGCAGCCCCAGCTGTAGTAAAGAGTATTAGAACACATTCAGTTGCATCATTATCGATGGGATTTTACACAGGATAATGTGTGTCACATGTGATTCATTCACTTGTATTTGAGGGGTTTCTTTAAGCAGATGGATTTGTCTGCACAATTTAAACAATGCATCATTGCAGAGAATGAACGTATGAATGTGAGAGACTGTATGAGAAGCAAAACTGCAGAATCAGCTGGTTTGTGAATGAAGTCTGGCAGAGAGATACGGCGTCACTGCTCCTTTAAAGAAAACCCCGATAATGAGGTCAGAGAGGAGACAGGACTCCCTGTGTGTGTGCGTGTGTGTGTGCGTGCGTGTGTGTGTGCGTGTGTGTGTGACAATGAATGTATTCATGTGTGAACGTCTGAATAAGACAGAGACAGACAGAGTGTCCACTGTGTTTCACTGTGTTTCACTGTGTTTACTGTCTCCCTGCTGCAATGACCTCTGGGTAAAAGATACTACTCTCACACACACAGACAGCCAGACTCACACACTGACTAACTGTCTGTAAAATCAAGACTAATGTGTTACACACAGGCCTCAGGCTGAGTTACTGTCAGCGGAAAACCACCAAACCACACTGAGATAACACACACACACACACACACACACACACACACAAACAAGTAATGTGGGAATGATTTCAGTGTTTCATCGCGGCCATTCAACCATAAAATCAATATCAAGTCAATTTAGCAAATTTACCTCAATAATAATAATAAAGTCACGATCAATTAAAGGTTTAGAACCAGATTTATATTCATCTTGTTTTCTGTAATTTAAAGCAGAAGTCTGGTAACACTTTATTTTCACTCAATGCCACATACACCAGAGTGCCAAATGTGGATTAATCCGCTGCTGAAAATAGTCCCCCTCTAATGCACTATTAGAAACTAAAGAAACTCGCCGTTACAGGAGAGAAAATGCTGAAAAGCTGTTGTGTAGCAGGTAACCGAGGCTTTCACTCTGAGATTTCAGACACATGCGATACATGAATATTCACTGTCAGTGTGCTAAATGGCTAAATGATGCTGGTGGCAGTGACTAGCACGGCTAGCTAACATTATCTTGAGCGGGAGGCTGCTGCAGTAATACAGTCATACATTAATGTTATAGCAGCATCAGACTGTCGTCTCCAACTAAATCTCAGCCTATAGATCAAACAGTTGGCTGTTAACGCGTTGGTTATTTATAGACAACACTTAACCTAATGGGATTCAATCAGATATGTAGAGAAGTCTGATGGGGGAAGACTGAAGGGACATGGCAGCAATCAACCTTCATTTATTAAGGTATCGCCAACGCTCAGGTTCAGGCAAGATCGCAAAATAATTATTAGACGTGTGTATAAATTAATACATACAAACTTGTCAAAATGACAATCCAAACATACGTCAGATTGCATTGAAGTCTATGAAATCTTCTGTTTTCTATCCCCCTAAAGGAGCGCGGCCTTGACTTTTAGCGAAGTACCCGTATGTGTCGGTCTGATGTATGATCTCTCATCCATCTTTTTTGTGTCTTTGTTTTGTATGAAAACATTAGAAGAAGATTTCCGCTCCAAACTTAAATCACGAACATGAGACTGACCTCGATCTTGTTATCTAAGTTAGCATAAAGTGTTTTAAGTGAAAAGTATGTTTCCCAAAACATTGAAGTATCCCATCAAAGTTGCCAGTTTAGAGTCCTCTCTAAGTTCTTATATATTTAAATGAAGAATCTGGATGATACATTGGTTTCCATAAATCTCCATAAATCTGGATAAATCTCACTTTTTCTCATCGTATACTCCTTTAATGTTCAGCTTCTCTTGTTGTTTATGTTTATTAATTGTTGCAGGAACAACCTCAGACTGTGTCTCGCTGGAGCAGCGTTGTGTGACGTGTTTGATGTGATGTAAATGTGTACCAACCTGTTTATAATGTGTGTGTGTTCAGGTGAGCAGACTTCCAGTGGAGAGCTGTGAGCAGTACAGCAGCTGTTCAGACTGTCTGGGCTCAGGAGACCCTCACTGTGGCTGGTGTGTCCTCTTCAACAAGTAAGAGATTGCATCTCATATCCATCAGTCTGCGTCACATACTAACAGATGCTTCCACATTTATTTGCTACTAATTTGCAGCAGGAAATATGTTTTATTAGAAATGTATTTCTACCTGAGTTACATTTTCTACCAACATAATCAAGGAGCCTATAAAAGAAGGAAAGGTCATTATATCACTGAAAGCCGGTAGGATGCTACGTGTATTTTATTGTAACAGAGCGTCTTTATTATCAATAACTAACCAACCATCAAACTGTCAGGAGGTGGCGCTATATGCCTCTATTAATCTGGACCTTTATCTCAGTACGTGTTACTTTGTTCGTCAATAAACTAAGTTAGCATTTGCACTTATTGATTACTTAATTGTATTATTATATTATATCATATCACATTTTATATATTTTTTTATATTATTTTGTTATTTTATTTTGTTATTTTATTTTATATATTTTTTTATATTATTATATGTTATTTTATTTTATATTATTTTATGTTATTTTATGTTGTTTTATTTTATAATGGTTAATGCTATTTTATGTTATTTTATTTTTTTAATTTTATGCTATTTTATTTCATATTAATTTATTTTATTTTACTTTATATTTTATCTTATATTATTTTGTTATTTTATGTTATTTTATATTATTAGGTGTTATTTTATTTTATGCTATTTTATTTTGTTTCTCATGTTCCATGTAAACAACACATGCTAAGATCAAAATATATACTTGAGTACATGTAAAACTCTGTCAAGTATTAAACGGATTAGGACTAATTACTTTTTACTGCAGTAAAATAATTAAATAAAAAATAAAAAGTATTATATAACATATATATAAAATATATATATGTGTGTCAATATTGTCAATGTAATATACAGAATCACACATTGTGATACGCAGCAGGGTCAGACAGGTTTTCTCTTCCTGTCATTCTTCTTCCTCTCAGCTCCTCATCGTCTTCCTCTCGTCTCTTTCTGTCCATCTGTTGTTAATTAGAAGTAAACAGCTCATTACTGCAGTCTGATGTGTTCTGTGTGGAGCTACATATGTTGGAGCTGCTGCTCTCTGCAGACACAAACATGAAGCTTCACCTCTGACTGTCTGCTGCTCAACACTCCACCTGCACAACACTGATAACACACCTGCTATATACAGTACTGTATGTGTGTTCTTGTTTGGGGAAAAATACTTTTACTTCCTGAAAATGACAAAACTAATGTTAGCTAATATGTGACTGTGAATTAAACAAATTAATAAATAAATACATTTATAAAAACATATCAGTAAGTAAGTAATATAAAATTATACGTATTTATAAAATAAACTAGTTAGTAAAATGTAAATTTGAAAATAAATAAGCAAATAAATAAATATTATTTAGTAATTTGAATTTAAAATATGTAAATAATTAGTTATAATTAGAATAATTTAAAAATGTCTAAATTAATTAAAAAGTAATTAATTACAAATAATTAAATAATATAAAACTACAAAATAAGTAAATCATGTTAAAATAAAGTAATGCACAACTAAATTAGTAAATACATAGAATTTAGAAATTAATAAAATAAAATAAAAACTGTAAGTAAATTATTTCAAAATGGTAAATTCAAAATAAAGTAATAAATAATTAAATCAATGCATTTTAAAATAAAGAAGTAGGTAAAAAAAATCATAAAATCTGAAAATAAATAAATAAAAAATAAACAGGTGTGTGTTCAGTATGTTGACCCTGCAGTGACCTTTGACCCCTCCAGGTGTTCCAGACACGATAAATGAATGTGTTTAAACAGCTGTGTGTTCAGTATATTGACCCCACGATGATCTTTGACCCCGCAAGGTGTTCCAGACAGGAAGCATGTGACAAGTGGGAGGAGCCTCAGCACTTCAACACCCGGCTGGACCAATGTGTCGACATCGCTGTTACCCCGAGCAACATGTCGGTGACCTCCCCGGCAACACAGGTACACACACACACACACACAGATCAATGACAGGTGATGATGTCGACTCACACCTTGACTCAGGTGTAACCTCTCTCTCTCTCTCTCTCTCTCTCTCTCTCTCTCTAGTTAACCATCCGGGTGCAGAACGTGCCGGCGCTGTCGGGGGGCGTGTCCTGTGTGTTTGAGGAGCTGAGTGAAACCTCCGGAGAGGTGCAGGCTAAAGGTCAGGTGATGTGTATGTCACCGTCACTGAGAGACCTGCCGACAAACACACACTCCTACGGTGAGACACACACACACACACGATGACATCATGATGGGAATTGATATCAGAATGTGATCAATAACATGTTGATGTTATTGATTTCAGGAGAGAAGCGTGTCGTCCAGCTCAGTCTGCGCTCCACTGAGACCGGACATCAGTTCATAACCACCAGCTTCATCTACTACAACTGCTCTGTGCTCAACTCGTAAGTCTGGAACCTCCTCATCTCTTCTCCTGTCTCCTTGTCTACTCTCCTTGATCCCTGTCCTCTTCTTTCCTCTCCTCTTATTTCCTTTCCTCTATCCTTGTCTCCTCTGCTTGATCCCTGTCCTCTTCTTTCCTCTCCTTTTGTTTTCTCAACTTGTTTCCTCTCATCTTGTTTTCCTATCCTTTTGTTTCCTCTCCTCTCTCTTGTTTCCTCTCTTATTTCCTCTCCTCTGTCTTGTTTCCTCTCCTCTCTCCATGTTTCCTCCCTTCTCGTTTCCTCTTCTCTCTCTTGTTTCCTCCCCTCTCTTGTTTCCTCCCCTCTCTTGTTTCTTCTCCTCTCTCGTTCTCCTCTCCTTGATCCATGTTCTCTTCTTTCCTCTCCTTTTGTTTCCTTACCGTGTTTCCTCTCATTTTTTAGAGGAAACAAGAGGAAATCTCCTCTTATTTCCTCCCCTCTCTTGTTTCCTCTCTTTCCTCCTTGTTTCCTCTCCTCTCTCCTTGTTTCCTCCCCTCTCTTGTTTCCCCCCCTCTCTTGTTTCCTCTCCTCCCTCCTTGTTTCCTCTCCTCTCCTCCTCCCCCTCGGGTTAGCAGATTTACGGGGTAACATAATCTGTGCAGCGGGCTCGCTGGGGTTGCCACGGTAACAGCAGCTCTGAGCTCTTGGACACAGAAGACACAGAAACACTTCCTGTCTCTGCTGGGAGGGTTTAACATCTTTAACACAAACACACACACACACACACACACACAGAGAGCAGTGTGTGTCTCTTTGTTAACACCATCATAATGAATCCAGTGTTGATCTCACTGAGACAGTGAACTGTATTGTTGAGTCAGGTGAGGTGCTGATGGAGGTGTTCAGGTTCATCTTCACCTGCTGACGTCACCAACAGATTAGACATCTTTTACCAACAACAATGGGTTTTAATCTGACTCAATCCCACATCCACCGTCCTGCTGCCACTAATACTCACTAGAGCACCACATGTGTACAAGGGCTCGAGCCGGCCCTGCAAAAACCTGAGTTTCTCTCCGGGGTTGGTAGAGTTACTTTAGTAACCTATGGGGATGCACCGATGCCACTTTTTTTCAGACCGAGTACGAGTACAAGTACTTAAATTTCACTGTACTGTGATGTTGTTCGTTTTCTGCTTTACATACTAAATAATGGTGAAACTTCCCCCAGTAAAAACATGTTTCCACTAACGTTAGAGGCCGTTGTGTGAGACTCGTGTCTGAAGTATTGTTATAATGCGTGCATGGTGCATCTTTATTTTAAAATAGTAATCCTGCTAATAATCCCAATTTTCCTCCCCAGGTGTACTTCCTGTGTCAGCAGCGTGTTTCCGTGTCACTGGTGTAAATATCGTCACGTCTGTACCAACAACCTGCAGGACTGCTCCTTCCAGGAGGGACGAGTCAGCAACATGGACGTATGTACACGATTTCTATGTATACGTTATGGTTTATTAGACTTCCACTGAGGTCAAATCTAACTACCAAGAATAATTTAAATAACTTGATAGAAAATATAATCTCAAATATGATGTTTTTAAAATTTATATCCAGTTAAACAGAATAATTGTAGTTATTTATAGTTTTGCAGCTGCAGTGTTTTTCTTTCCTTCGTGATGATGATGTGAGAGTGAAGATGGAGGTCAGAGCTGCTTTCTCTCTCTCTCTCTCTCTCTCTGTCATTACATGGTTCAGTAAACAACTGTAAAGCTTCAGGTCAACAGTGAAGGGCACACACACACACACACACACACACACACACACACAAACAGTTCTGGTGCGTTCAAGGACTCTGTGACTGATGTGATTTAAGCTGAGACGCATCGATGAGGGACGTCTTCAGAAAATAAACCCAACAGGAATCCAACATGTGAAAACTGTGAAGTAGATTTAGTTATTTTCTCAGGTTCAAACGGTCTCTGCTCTCAGCTGCAACGTCACATGATCATCACTAAATATAAAGACGATTATCTGCCGCAGCTTTCACGTCTCTGAACGTTTTAATTTCCATAGAAACGCAGTGAAACTGATGTCTACATGGAAGGAAGGAAATGGAAAAAACAGCAGTATGGCCCTTTGAGGACTTTATTTATTTCTTTTTTTTCCTGCAATGATTATATTACAGTTATTATTAATATAAATAATCTGGTTTTCACTTGGAAATATACTTTGTTGAACCGTATAAACTGAAAGGATGGAGGTCTTGAATAGGACTGGGTATCATTAAAAACACCTCTAGTGCTGTTGACTCCACACCACCAATCGACTGTGAGAAATATAAACATGTCTTTCTACAAAACCTGTTTTAAATGTTGTCTAAAAACAAGCAGCAGTACAAGAACTTTGTATCAGTAAAATAGTCTGAAACCTAAAAAATGAGGATGTAAATATTAAGGAACTGAGTAAAGAACTAGAGGTTCACTCAGAGAGCGCAAACCTCCGCCGAGTTATTACCTGGAGCTGATTGAGCAGATTGGAGCAGGTAGTGCTCCAGGACAGAAGATAACTTCCTGTAAACCAGTGTGTAGTGTAACATGTAAACAGCAGTAACAGATCAGCTGTCAGTCTAACGAGCTGCCCTCGTTATCTCGTTAGCAGACGGCGAGCAGGGAGCGCCTTGTTTGGGCGTCTCGTTGACGTGATTGGTGCTCGATGTCATTGCAGGGTGACAGTAACAACCTCTGATTGGCTAATTGGTTAATAGAAGATGAATAGCCACTTAATTGACATGAAAGCATCCAATCACAGCAATTAATGTTAATTACCAGGCAATTAGGCTGACTAAAGAGAGGGGGGGGGCTGAGAGTGTGAGAGGAGAGAACAGAGATTCAGGATAGACAGACAAAGGGGAAGAAGGATGGGTTTTTCAGATTAAAAGTCTCTTTTTCATATCTTGGAAACAGAAGTGAAGAGTTAAGGAGGACTATCTGATCATCTGTAGCTGAAAATAAAAAGAATCTGTCAGCAGAAAGACGAGAGGAGAGACAGAGCAGCAGCTGTAGGAGGAACTCACAGCCAACACTAAACCGTCGAGAACATTTAAACGTATTGAGATGAAGTTAAAAAATTCTACATCTTTACAGGCCAAATAAACCAGTGATTCTCAAAGTGGGGTCCGTGGCAGTCTGCCAGGGGTACCGCAAAATAATTAGCTATAAACTATAAAATTGTGCTGTATCATTAAAAAGTATGTACTGTATCTACAGATGGGGACTAAATGCACCAATAAAACAAGCATATTGTGTCCATTACTACCACCCACGTTAGCTTTGGGCCAATAGAAACTAACAACAACAAGCACGTTTTAAACCCAAAGTGTTAAACACTACACATCCAGAAAAGTATGGAAACACTTTGGGTTTCACACATTGACAGGAAAAGCAGAGCTAGACATCACGGCTAAAGCTGCATGCTAACTCTGTGATGGACAGGAAACGTTATCGTATTGCGGTAACGTGTGGTCAAGCTGGTCATCACTCTCATCTCCGTGGTCAAATGGGCCGACGCTACAACTGTAGAGCACCCAGATACTGACATTTACGTTAAATGCATCTAAACGGCCCCGATGGAGCTGACCATGGATGTATAAAGAGAACGGAGCTGACGGGAGAGCTAGAGACCACCTTGGAGAAGTTAGAGGAAGTATACACGGTTTTCAAAATAAGTTGTAAACAAAGGGAACTGTATATACAAAATACATATATGGAAATAAGATTGATTGGATTATATTCACCAGAAGTACAAAACATTACATGCCCCTTATAAATTAAAAAGAAAATACCACTAATTTGTGAGGGAAATGTCTTTATTCTTTGATTTTTTTGGGGTTGCTGGAAAAAAATGTAATAAATAATGCCTGACAATGATCCTGATGTATTTGACTTCAGGACATCTCTGACTACATACATGCTGAAAATCAAACATTTTTACTGAATTAATTTAGATATTTTCCAAAGTAAAAGTCCCTAGAAGAGTACGATGCAACTTTTCCTATGGTCTAGTGCTAAAAAAGTTAACAAAAATCACAATAAATCGTAATATTGAATCCCAATACTTAAAAATTGAACATACAGTATCGAATCAGTACCCAAGTATCGTGATAGTATCGAATCAGAAGATAGGTGAATCGTCCCAGCCCTAATTGTTTCTCAGTTCATCAACGCTGCCTCACATCACACGTTTTAGACTTTCACTCTGCTTTCAGTTTCACATTGAAATGATTTCTGTCACCTTGTTTCACACTGAGTGTCACAGGTGAGCCCGGCGTTTGGATAAATGTCCAATGTTTGCTGAGAGACTCAGTTGGCCTTTATCCCAAACACACACACACACACACACACACTGTCACACACACACACACTCGCTGTCACACCGTCTCCACAGTCAATGCTGGCGTCCGCTGTGCTCTGGTCCACTTCCTGTGGAGCTAATGGTCTTCCTGTCAGTCACAAGGCAATTAATTACCGTGGTGACGCTCATTAATGAAGGTTTCACCCCACTGAGAAACACAGTCACACTGTGTGTGTGTGTGTGTGTGTGTGTGTGTGTGTGTGTGTGTGTTTCCAGTCGCCTCAGGAAGTTTCAAAGCTTGGATCCGTCACCAGCTGTCCATTACTGAACACACACACACAGCCGACAGTGTGACAGAGTACACACAGTAATATAATAACTTTATTTATAAAGCACCTTTCAAAACTACCGTTACAAAGTGCTTCACAAACGAGGACAAATAAAAGTAGGCAGGATCAGATACAAGATCACAGTCAACAAATAAAAATAATACATGAAACAGCAAAAAGTAAAAATAATGGATAGCAGCACACATCAATAACAGAGAAAATAATCAAGAAATGTATTCATAATATTGCCAATAACCAATATCTGTTAAAATAGAATGTATATTTGTATTATTAATATTTTCTTTATACCCACATTTAACCATTTAAACTGCAGCCCCGCCCTCCTCCAACACTCCTACCGTAGGATTGGATGCTGCTGTCACTCCCACTTTGATCGACAGGTCTTTTAATACAACAGTAGAAATAAAGAGGGTTATTAATAATTTCTGAAGCTGCCATATTTAAAGCTTCTCTAATCAATAATTGATACCTAATAATGGATGAAGTGTCTCTGTGTGATGTTAAAGTGTCTCTGGTTGACTTCTATGCTGATGATACCATCTTCTTCTCTCACAAACCATCACAACCTACTCCAGTTTACACTCTTTTTACAGTTTTATTTTATATTTTTATATTTTATTATATATCTATTTTCCTCCTTACCTCTGTTTATAGAGGACTAATATTGCCATTATAATAAATAAATAAAATAATAAAGAAATATATATCCATTATTTTATTATGTATTATTGTTTGGGTATTTTACATTTCATTATATGTATTTTGTCCTCCACACCTCTGTTTATAGAGGACTAAAACTGCCATTATATTAAATAAAAAAGAAATGTGGAAATAAAATATGCTTAGAAATAGAAATAGAAATGGATACAATGTATTTATTTATTTAATAAATAGCTTATTTTTGTATTCATTCATTTTCATATTTAATTATTTTCCAGTCTAATCTATTTATTAATTTATTTTTCCATTTCCGTGCATATTTCTTCATTTTCAAATTAACGTGCATATTTATTTAATAATTGGGGACTACCGTATATTTTATCAATTTAAAGCTTGTTCCGAACTGCAAAAAAGACAAAATGTTTTAATTTCTAAAGAGGACAGAGTGTTGATGTTCCTGCTCCAGTCCGTGTCCTCATTGCTGGTTCAGTTAAATGTTGAATTATAATGAGAATTTGTTGTAATTTACTGTGTGTGTTGACTGATAGCAGAGTGTGTATTAACTCCCTCCCTCTCTCTCTCTCACTGCAGGGTTGTCCTCAGATCCTCCCCACCTCTGACATCCTGGTCCCGGCCGGGATGGTTCGTCCAATCACGTTGCGAGCTCGTAACCTCCCCCAGCCTCAGTCGGGTCAGAAGAACTACGAGTGTGTGTTCAACATCCAGGGAAAAGTCCAGCGTATCCCAGCGGTCCGCTTCAACTCCTCCTGCATCCAGTGCCAGAACACCTCGGTGAGACTACACAACCCAGCATGCATTGCTCCTCACATCACACAGGGCTTTTGGGTATTAATATTACAGTAGTAGTAGTAGTAGTAGTACTAGTACTGGAAGCAATAGCAATATTAGTATTATAGTAGTAGTACTGGAATCAGTAGTAGTACTAGTGCTAGAAACAATAGCTGTGGTAGAAGTACTAGTAGCAGCAGTAGTAGTACTAGTACTAGAAGCAATAGCAGCATTAGTATTGCAGTAGTAGTAGTAATAGTAGTACTTGTAGCAATAGCAGTATTAGTATTATAGTAGTCGTGGAAGCAGTACTAGCACTAGAAGCAATAGCAGTATTAGTATTTCAGTAGTAATAGTGGAAGCAGTAGTAGTACTCGTACCAGAAGCTATAGCAGTGTTAGTATTACAATAGTAGTAGTGGAAGCAGTAGTAGTACTCGTACTAGAAGCTATAGCAGTGTTAATATTACAGTAGTAGTAGTGGAAGCAGTAGTAGTACTCGTACTAGAAGCTATAGCAGTGTTAGTATTACAATAGTAGTAGTGGAAGCAGTAGTAGTACTCGTACTAGAAGCTATAGCAGTGTTAGTATTACAGTAGTAGTAGTGGAAGCAGTAGTAGTACTAGTACTAGAAACAATAGCTGTAGTAGAAGTACTAGTAGCAGCAGTTGTGGTAGTAGTAGTTGCTGTATAATGACATCACTACTTCCACCCTTCACCCCGACGCACTCTGTCTCTCTGGTTGTCACGGCGACCTCAAGCTGTCTGTGTGTGTGTGTGTGTGTGTGTGTGTGTGTGTGTGGTGACCCTGTGACCTCCAGGGTCAGAGGTCAGAGGTCAGGGGCTTTAGGTGGACAGCCAGTATTGATGAGTCTGACAGGGATTCAAATACACACACACACA
>CAKAOI010045250.1:0-16213 GCA_916701655.1 Sebastiscus albofasciatus
CTATGTATATTTTAGATTAGACTGCACTGAGCAAATTTAAAGACATTAATAGACAATATACACTTTTTGGAACCACTTTAATAGAACCAACTTTTCAATAGAAAAGTAAAAACACAAACATATTTACAACGTTGAAACAAATTTGAGAAAAGGGGATTTCAGAAAATTCCGTGTATCAACATGAACTCTTTCATAAAGAAATCTCTGCACAAACTGTTTGCGAAAACAGCTTATAGGTGGGTTTTGGTATGTAGTTAACCAACATTCAGGAATAACATCTTAAAGTGCCTTCCAGTTAACTGGAGTCTTTCCGGATTTCTGTAGCAGCTCGTTGGCCTTTGAGAAATGCTTGCATCCAAAAAATCCTCGATGAGCAGACAAGGGAGAAGGATGCACAGCCTGCAGGACGTGGTGGCGTTTCTACAAACAGGGAGAACATAAACTTAGAAGCATGAACGTAATAAACAGCTTTGGTTTCGTTTTACAATGCAGACTGACCCTGTCAATAGCAGCTCCCTTCTTCTGAGCATACGATCCCCACAGCATGAAGACGAGGCCTTCCAGGTTGTTGCTGAGCCACTGCACCACAGCGTCAGTGAAGGTCTCCCAACCTCTGTCTTTGTGGGAGTTGGCCTGGGACGCTCGGACGGTCAACACAGCGTTGAGCAACAATACACCTGATGAGCGAGGTCAAAGATGGACAACACGGCAGCTTAGTTAATGACCAACAGCTCTCTTGTTGTGTAACTGTGTTTAAACATTCAACAACCAGCATTTTATAAAATACCTTGCGTGGACCATCCAGTCAGATCTCCGTGTCCAGGGTGCTGAAAGCCTTCAATGTCCGACAGCAGTTCTTTATACATGTTCTCCAAACTGATAATGAAAAGGATCAAAGGTGAGATAAATATGTCAAAAGGACAGCAGCACACTATCTGATTTAAAGCATGACTAGTTTAAAGGCACAGATACTGAAGAGGTTTTAACCTTGGTGGAGGACGCACTGGTCTTTTGACACTGAAGCACAATCCATGGGCCTGGTTAGGACCATGATATGGATCCTGGCCCAGAATCACCACTTTGACCTGGAATCAGAGACAGATCTTAAAGTGATGCAAAATTCTGTGCCACTAACCCTAAATGTGCACGGAGCTTTAGATATATATGTAGCACACACACACAATCTGATTTTCCATTTTCGGTAGCACATTAATTTTCCATGTGTTTTCCTCAACGCCTGCTGGGTTGTGTAGGCGGCTTGTTGTCTGTTTAGCATGTGGGAGGTGCTAAGATATGTTTGTCAACGTATGTCACCAGAACTATGAAACAAAACACAATTTAACACTGCTTTATTACTCTGCTTTGTTGAATACTTAATACTCTGATCAATTACTTCATATTACTTAATTAATTAATTTACTGAAGCAATAAAATAATTTTTAAATCAATATTTTGTATCAAATTATTGATCTCTTTAGTAAGTAGCAGTGTAATAAGTGGGATATTGTACAGCAAGCCAGTCATTATTGCGAAATAAACCCCTTCAGGGTGATTCAAGATCGGCAGAGTCCTGCTCACCCTGAAGGGAAAGGATGTCTCACAATTTTCTACAACTTAAAAGGAACTGTTTGTAGCTTCTTACACATATAAATCACCCGGGTCGGTGTCCCATACGCGCTTGCATATGCACGCTCACGTGTGGCTACGCTGTTCAAACAAGACTCCAACACAAACTACAGGGAAGCACCAAAACTGCAAAGTTATATCTAGTGAAGCCCGTCTTGCAAAACAGTGTTGGCCGCGGTCGGAGG
The DNA here is from genome assembly GCA_916701655.1 of Sebastiscus albofasciatus. Classification (NCBI taxonomy): domain Eukaryota; kingdom Metazoa; phylum Chordata; class Actinopteri; order Perciformes; family Sebastidae; genus Sebastiscus; species Sebastiscus albofasciatus. Next base: position 1,812 of record CAKAOI010045250.1, read on the forward strand.
ACGCGTTTGAAACCGTAGCTTTGGTCTCCAGGGACGGAGTCTCTGCTCCTCTGCCTGCCTGCCTTCACCCAGCTTGCTCAACCTCACGTGTATGCACGCTCACTCCACACTGCAGAAGAGTTAGTAGCTCTGAGAATATCTAGTGAATGTACAGTGGATGTTTGTGCAGAAATAACTGCTGCAGCTCCTCCAGACCAACAAAGGTTTTCTGTGTCTTGTGATGTGACGGGGCTCCACAACGAGAAACGTTACCGTCTCTGACCGGGTGCCGGTGTCTCCCTCCGGCCGCGGTCAGGAGGCTGAAGCAGGAAAAGCCAACACTAGGATCAGCAGTGATTCATGTAGAGACCTTCGTCTGGTCAGCTAACATTACTGCCAAGCAGCTGAAATATAGAGTGATATTGTGGTTTTAGCTGACATGTGTCGCCTCACTGTTTTGAGCGATGCTTGTTCATGTCTATGTAGAGCGAGCACAAGCCCGACGCTGACTGTCATTGACTTAACGGCCACAGGGTGTCGCTGTTAACAAGCATTTCTGATTCTTACAAACAGTCCCTTTGACTGAGACAAAACAGAAATTATTTTTATTAGCCCTAATATTGCCATGCACACTAACATTCTTAAGTTTATGTTTGATCCCAAATAGCTTTAAGGACTAGTGTCCTCACTACAAGTGACCTCAGGTATTCAGAGCAGGTTTTTCTGGCTGGTCAATGCTGAAAACTTCAGGTGATTGTGCAGAACTTTTGTTATTGTCTCAGAAAAGATAAATCTGTGCCAATCTTTAAAAAGCATCTTAAAATGCACTTCTTGATTTTATAACTTGAGGTTTGTACACATGAATGGACCTTGATGTTATATAATGTCTTCTGTCTCTTTAAATTCTCTTTATTCCATAAAGCACTTCGCAACCTCTGTTTTGAATATAGTTCTGTTTATTTCAATATTAAATGCTTTATACTTTGGTGTCAGACACAGTGGTACAGGTCACGTGTGATAAACTTACATCTCGGATGTCACATGTCTGAGTCCAGGTGAAGACATGTTCAGGAGGTGGGAACACAGTGTAGCGTTTCCTCTCTTCAGACACAAAACTCATCAACTGTGGCAGAGATATAAAAAGTTATTGAAACTGTTCAAAAAACAATAGATTCATGTGTAATAATATGTGACTTCACTTCTCTCACTTGTTTAAAATATGGCTTCCCAAACTCTCCCGACAGTCCCTCCCTCCAGCTGTCCCCAAAGCCTGGAGGTGTGTGAGCGGAGGAGAGCCTCTCCAGGGCGGCTCTCTTGTTGCGGGCCATCCTGTCGAGCTGCTGCGGGGAGAGAGGAGAAGGAGGCGGGCTGGACGGCTCCGGATCCGCCGCGGAGGACTTCTGCTTCTTCTGTAAGATTTTAGTGTATTTAGCAAAATACAAAGCGGGTGAGAAGAAGCATGTAGCTGGAGGCGAGGCTGGCTTTAGAAACCGTCGACAGGGCAGTATAAACATTCTTGTGGTAGCTGTGTGCAAAACTTTTACACAAACAAGAACACAGCGGTGCTCGTGAACGCAGCTTAGGTTATGCTGAACGACAAACTAGTGATGGGAATTCCGGCTCTTTTTATTGAGCCAGATCATTTGGCTCAGCTCACCAAGAAGAGCCGGCTCTTTCGGCTCCCAAACGGCTCTTCGTTTTATCACTCCTGCCTTTTATAATTCAGCCAAATTTAGCTTTAGCTGTATTGACCTATGATGAGTACGTGTACACATATATCACTTAAATTATTCAATACAATTATAATAAACCTTATAATTTCCAGAATACCATAAGTTTACATGCTGCTTCATTTCAGACTGTCACTCATCTTGTCTGCTATTCGCGCACCGCACTCCTCTCTCTCTTTCTCTCCTCCTCTTCCTTTCTGCTCTGTACCTGTAGACCGTCGATCTACACCTGATGTCTGTCATCACCTGATTGGTCGCACGGACGTCATTAACACAACATTCAGTCACAGTCAGTGCATGGAGTAACCGTGGCGCGGAGAAGATCATCCTATCATTCTGCCTTGAATTAATTAAAGAAAAAAGAAAAGAATAAAACGACTCTCGGACGGGAGCCGGCTCTTATCGTTCACTTAAAAGAGCCGACTCAAAGAACCGGCTCGTTCGCCGCCAACACATCGCTACGACAAATCCCCCTGAAAAAGCCCCACAAGTGCACTGTAAGTGATGTTTAAACATTAATAATATGCTTTAACATTAAAAGCTAAACATTTGGGTAAAGTTAGCTGACAGACCGAATAACTCACCGGGTCTTTCTCATTCTCCTTGGCTTCATTTAACTCCTCAGAAACTCTTTTTTTAGAGACAGGAGAAAAAAATGAGTTAATAGTTTTTTGTCCGATCATTTTGCTGAGAAACACCTTGGCGGTATACTGCCGTAAACGAATTGACTTGATTTACTAGCTAATGTAAGATTAAAACCACGTTGCGCTCCTCAGAAACAACAAACTCTCACACACGCTTTCTGGGATCGAAGAATTCGCGCCAGAATAAAGTGACGACACAGATTTATGTTAATGAGCTGAGCGCTGTTCAAGACAAACTGCTGCCAGGTGTTTCCTACAGTTTGTTTTCTGGAAGGTAAAGCACATAGCATTCATCTGAGAGAAAAATACCTTTTCTCAACTGTTTTTCGTTATGATATATTATGATATATTGTTATATATTGATATATTGTTACACAGCACCAGAATGTTTGGTATATTGTGACCCACCCTGAAGATGTTTTTTCCACGTTTAATTACACAATTAATGTTTCATTCTTCTTTCCATCATCCAGGTCTTTAAAAAAATCCTAAAATTGAGCTCCCCAGAGTACCACAGACAGCAGGTCACAGCAATGGAGAAGTTTGTGAATAAACGCTCCTGCATTAATGATGCCAGAAGTCCACAGAAGAAGATCAAACTGGAGAGTGATGATGAGAGGATGAAGCAGGAGGAGGATGAGGAAGACGAGTTCTCTCATCCTGTTCCCTGGCAGAAAATAGAGGCAGAGGGACTAGACTGTGATTATGCTCAGCTGTTCTCCAAAGAGGAAGCAGACCACCTTCTTAATAAGCTGGAGGAGGAGGTGGTGTACGCAACAGGTACAACATCAAACCTTTTTCTGTTTAAGTTATGACCAGGCGTTACAGTCATTGGAATGATCGTGGCTGTTTTTGCTCCAGGGGAAGAATCAAAGGTCCACGTGTTTGGAAAGATGCACAATATACCGAGAAAGCAGGCCACATGTGGAGATGCAGGTCTAACCTACACTTATTCTGGGGTGAAACGTTTAGCCTGCCCCTGGACTCCAACTTTGGAATATATTCGGGATGCTGTCACAAAAACAACTGGACAAACATTTAACTTTGTTCTGGTCAACAGGTGAGACATTCCTGAACACGAGTTGTAAAGGTCACAGTTTGACATTTGTCTCCCTGCTGAACGTGTTCTTCTCTCCACCAGGTACAAAGACGGGCAGGATCACATGGGTGAGCATCGTGATGACGAGAAGGAGCTGGACCCCCTCTGTCCCATCGCCTCTGTCTCTCTGGGAGCACCACGAGACTTTATCTTCCGGCACAGAGACGCTCGGGGAAAAGAGAGCCGCCGACAGATTGACCCCGTGAAGCTGGAGCTCGCTCATGGAAGCCTGCTCCTCATGAACTCACCCACCAACACTTTCTGGTATCACAGCCTCCCTGTTCGCAAGAAGGTTTCCCTGCCTCGTATCAACCTCACCTTTAGACGCATCCTACTGGACAGAAAGAAATGAGGTGTGGATTATCACCCGGGCTATTGGGGCCAGTGCCCAAGAAGCCTCTAACTATGGACAAGGACAAGCCTCTTGCTGTCCTTGGGCACATGGACAAATATCACAAATGTAAAATGTGTTTGTTTATGCAGCTCAATCTAAGTGACTAAATGACAACACAAAGTGAAATAAATGAGGTCAACAATGAGCACATTTTACAGAAACACTCTTCATGTACTCTGACGGAGCAATGGGCCACTGTACGCTGATTGCAAATGAACATATTGGAAGGAGAGTTGTGTGCTGTTCCAAAGAAGATACACAAATTTGTTAAAATAAATCTTTTTTTATGATGGTCAATGACCTGCTGACCTATTACAGTCTTGTGATTGCTTACACACTGAAAGTGAATGCTTAGACAAAAGCATTAAAACCTTAACTTTTATAACCATGCCTTAAAGAAAGGCACCCACAGTGCAAAATGCATTTTCTGCTTTGTACTTTTTTTTGCAATTCTGCAACACACTTCTTGCAAAACACTACACACTGTTTCTTACATAAGACACACACTTTAAAGAATTAAATCTCTTGCAATCATTGGGAAAACACTTTGCCAAACCATACTTGGAATTGGCAACACACACACATGAAAACACCAATCAGTCTGAGCCTCAGCACTACAAATAGATTTCAGGTAAGCTCAACACGGAGGCAGTGAGAGCGAGAGGAAGAGGAGGAGGACGAGGAAGAGGACCAGGGTTGACATTGCTTGTGATGTGGCCAGACCTTAACAGAAGTCGGGATCCAAAACCATCCACCATCCCTTACAATACTATTTTGTTGTTTACCATTGCACTGTATTATTTATTAGTTTACAGCAACATATTGTATTGATTACTGTACTGTAATTCTACTTTTTTGTGTTCATTGAAATGTGAGTAGATGTACCGTTACTGGAACAATCTTTCCCAGAATGAGAAAATTCAAAAGGTATACAAAATACTAAAGACAGCAGTGTTACTGCTTCTGTGAGAGAATAAATCAAATGGTGAATGTGTGTATCATTTTGTTGCAAAAATGCCTCACAAAAGGATTGTGAGGTTTTGATTGTATTTTGATGTAGAAGTGAGATGTTTATCTCCAAGTGTTGTGTGTTTATTTGGCTTATTAGCCTTTTTCACAGCAGGCATTTGGATTCGTCATAGTAGGAGGAGCACTGGTGTTACTTATAACACTAATGATGGCTCCGCTCCAAGAGTCCCAGTGAGTGTGACAGTGAGCCAGCATGCAAATCAACCTGAAGTCAAAGCAGCTCAATGGAATTCATCCATCATTCATTTCTTTATGTACAACTGTGCTTTTCTTACTGTGACAAGTCAAAATGTTTTCTGTGAAAAAGGCCTTTTGTGTAAGCAACCGCAAAAAACTGTAATCCATCCTCGGCTGTTGCCAGTTATCTGTAAATGGTAAACTAAAAGATTATGTTGTCAGCCTTTAGCAGGAGCATTTACCCCTTTAAATTATGTATTGCATTTATTCTTATGAAAAATGTACCTCTTACCTCTATAGAGGAAATAGAGGGGCCGCATGCTTCACCAGAGATTCAGTGTTTTCATTAAGGACACTTCAAAAAGTGGGTGCTTGATCTTAAGTGTGTCTGCTGGCACACAATCACTGATTTCTCAAGAGTAGCAAATCATGATTTTGCTCTAAAAAAATAAAACTCTACAGTGCATGTTTGTTTGTTTTTAATACCTGAAAACAATCACCTTTACAGATTGCACACAAATACACACAATCTCACATGAATTTTACATTAGTGCAAATCGCAAACATTAATGAGGGAGTTTTGCACCAGGCCATTTCTCAATTTGACTTAGTTGTTTTGGTAGGAGCAGTGGCAGCTGCACAGAATTAAACATATTCGGGATTACTTCACCAAAAACCTGCAGTCACACTGTGTCTTAATTAACTGAGAGCAGATTATTGTTAATAATCTGGTGAACTGAGTCCAAATGGCTCTGATGCATCATAGTGTGTCCACATCAGTTGCAGCACACATGGCATCATGTGTTAAAAATCTCGAGCTTTAAAGACTACATGGCACTTTAACCTCAACTGCACATCATGACAGTGTAAGGATTATTGGAAACGTAGAAAAAATATCAAATTCAACTGCTTAAATATGTCAATTGAAACATTAATTCCAATAGTTTTACGTTCACTGCTGGGAATGATTAGGCAAATTAGATTAGACGATAGAGAACCAGAACTATTTGACTTCATAATATGTAACAACTTCTACGTAACATCTCCAGTAATTCCTAATTAGCTACTTCTGTGTCTGTAACGTACAGGCAGTGGACAAAACAACAGGAACAACTACAGCTTCCACAGAGTTTAGTCGACTTAATAAACTTCACACATGAACAATGTATTGCAGGGCTATTACTTTAGAGTGCACTGTACTGTCAAGTGTTCCTGTTTTTTTGTCCCATCGAAGCCAAAATGTTGCATAACAGAAATTGTTACACGTGTCAAAGCAAAGTAGTTTACACGATCAAAAATCCTGCAGGTCCATAATCTTTGGGATTGAGAGCCTCCTACTCCGGATCATTCAACGACCTTCGACGTGTTGCTGTGATCCACGGTGCACGACCTCTACAGTAACTCTAGGATGGCTTTCCTCTCTGGTCTCATTGTCACAAAGTCATAATCCACCTGATGGTAACCGCTTTGTAACTGGCACATACAGCTGCGACAGTTTGACTGGAAAGGCAGAAGTCAGTCAGGCTGTTAGGTTGAGAGCTTCCGGTTACTCCTCTGAGCGCAGAGCGAGGTTCAGTCTTCGGACTCTCTCGTAAAAGAGCATGTAGGCGTTGGAAGACAGCACTTCGTGCTGGCTGGCTTTTCGCACCGAGTCATCTGACACCCAAAGCCACTGGGAGCTGAAGGGTGAAGCGGTGCGGGGTGAGGAAGGGCTGCGGCGGTACGTGACGAAATGTCCTGAGTGCATGTCGCCGTGGTGAACCAGCACAGCCGTCAGCTGGAAAAGGTACTCTGTAGAACTGGAAGGAAAGATGCTATGGTCAGAAAACATATAGATGAGCTCTACCTCAACACTAAACAGCTTGATAGGCATGAGTTCCTTGTGTTGTTGCACCTTGACATTACCTGTAGTCATATGTGAGGCCGAGCTGTGAGGTCACACCAGGAGACTGAAGAAGCAAAGATGAACATGTTCCGTTCGAAAAAGGTTTGTTGTTGTTGTTACGATGCTCCGCTTCTGGAAAACAAAATATTTGACATGTATGATGACAAAAAACAAACTGAATGTGAAGCAGTATGGTATTACGGAGTTTACACAACATACCAGTGCCATTAGCAGAGGGCTTTTCCGTGGAATCAGCTGAGTTTTCTGCCCTTATGGGGCTCGGAGCACATTTGATCCGCTGACTTCTGTGTGTGGAAGCGTTGTGTTTGTAGCGGTCCATCGATAGATACTCTGTGAACTGCACATGCTCCTGTCTTTTGATGGGGGTTCCTTCACTGGACCACGTCAGTCTTTGTAGATGGATGCAGAGGCACTGGGGGAGCTACCAGAGGGAGAAAAACATTAGACCGAGAGAGGACAAACAGTACATAAAGCTTTAGAACATCTGTCATTAAAGGGTAACTTAGGTATTTTTCAACTTGGACCCTGTTTCCCCATGTTTTTGTGTCTAACTAATAGCAACAATTTCTGAAATTGGTCCAGTATTGAGGGAGAGCACTGTAGACGGCAGCTGATCACAGGCTGCAATATGATGCTATTGGGGCAAGATAGCACCATCATTTACGTCCACTAAAAGTGCTTGTTTTTGCCATGACAGGCTCTGATTGTTATTATAACTGTCTGGCATTATGGAAAGAGTCTCGATCAGGAAGTCTCGTTCTGAAATCTCCCAAGGTGACGTGTTGGCAGAAGACAATAGTGGAATACACTGATCAACCATAACATTATGACCACTGACAGGTGAAGTGAATAACATTGATTATCTCGTTACAATGGCACCTGGCAGTGGGTGGGATATATTAGGCAGCAAATGAACATGTTGTCCTTGAAGTTGATGTGTTGGAAGCAGAAAAAATGGGCAAGTGTAAGGATGTGAGCGACTTTGACAAAGGCCATATTGTGGGCAGTTTGTTGCGTATGGGGCAGCGTAGCCGCAGACCGGTCAGCGTGCCCTCGCAGCTTGTTTCGTGGCTGCCGGTTACAGCTTTAACCCTCAACTGGACCAGTTTAAAAAATTTTTGGCCCCATTAGTCACTTAGACACAAAAACATGGGAAATAGGGTCCAGGTTTAGTTACCCTTTAAGAAATGAGGGGAAGTTTTGATGTACCTAACATTGTAACTGTTACATTTCTCTCCCTAAATTGGACACAAACAAGCTTTAGCGGTGTACCTATTGTCTAACTAGTGATTAACATCTCAAGCTATTAATTATCAGCTAACAGTGACATGATAAATAGAAATGGTAGTTACCTTTCCCAGTTTGAGCTGTTTAACAAATGTTGTCCTCTGGCTTTCCAGAACTTGCCCATTTACTGTGGTCCCTTGTTGAAGCTGAGGTGAAATGATCCCAAACAGAAATGAAACAAAATCAGAAAAATACATCTTTGTAAAGAAACACATTCTGGTGTAAAATATACAAGTCATATGAATGCAAATGATTTTGTCACAGTAGTTTCCTGTTTATGTTTTTCTGTGAATTACATATTTAACAATATAATTACAAGAATTTGGCAGGACAGATACAGCGGTGAATGTACCTTGGTGCAGTTTTCACACTCCACTTCTTTGATGGTCTCTGAGGAGATGAAATGCTGAAGACACTGATCCAGAGAGATAGGTCGACCCTGAGGGCAAATGCAGATCAAATCATGATAAACAGAAGAACAAAAAGGTATATCAAGTATTAATACTATAATAACGTTTAATATTCATGTGTTCCTGACATTTTTGCTTACCCACTGTGGTAAAGGGATGGACAGGGAGAGGCTCTCAAATGAGTCATACCGCACCGGACTCTAAACAAAAGCAAAGCAGAGGTATAAATCACCTTAAAAAAAAAGTACAAAGTCATTTGTCACTTCCCTGTCAAAAAAAAAACAAACAAACTCACTTGTTGTTCGCAGCGCTTGCATGACATATTGCTTGTTAAACGACCATGAAAAGGATGCTGAGACTTCCAAGGACTTGGTATTGGATGAAGAGGGGCTGTGAAATGAAAAGTGAATACAGATGAAATATATTCCTTTGTGGTTAGATATTCTAGGCTCCATTATTCATTTTTTATTCTTACCTCGACTTCTGCAGGCCATAGTTTTCTCATCTTGATCAGGGATACTCTGGTATAAAACAAAGACATACACACAGAATAACTGGGAGCGCAGTACCAGATTTGTCATTTTTGACACTTCTACAACACTGGCTACGGTTCACATACTGATATTGACTTAAATTTCAAAGGGTGTAAAAGGGCAAGCGCAAAAACGTCCCTCCAGACTACACATGTGCTCCAAAGTGCCGAACTGAACTGCAGAGGCGTCGGCATGCAGTAGATATTTGTGTGCGGTTCTAGAGATGATGCAAGCAAGTAGATGATGACTTACCTCGAGAGACTCCATGTCAAACAAGTGAGCGACTTTGGGTTGACGGTCCCGCTCCTCCTCCAGAGAAGATGTGAGGACATGAAATAGTTCATGTGCATCCTGAGAGGGGATAAACCAGCACAGACAGACAACTGTCAATAAAACACTGCACCAAACATTATATATAGAAATATCAAAAAAATACCACTTAAGTATTATTGACTAACCTGCTCTTCAAATGAACTGATGTGCCATCGGTACAGTCTGAGAACATCCAGGAGGCACCCGGCATCAAGTACATCTTCCTCCCCAGGCTCATCACTGGACAGAGCTGTCAGAAACAGACATCATCCTTGTCAAAATATGAATGTACACTACAAGTCTACTATGGTCTGGTGGCTTATCACACACTAGTTCTATCTACCATTGAGAAGCTGAAGCAGCGTCGTGGACAGCCGGTTGTCTTTGCACGACTGGATCATAGGTGAGCCTGAAAACGTCTCCAGCCACCTGATGAAGGACGGACATGCTGCCAAACCCTGAAGCAAAGAGTTCAGGAAGCAGGTGTTGCCTAAGTTCAACAGACCAGGAACCATACCTGAAAGAAAACACAAGTCATTGTCAGTTACTGCTTTACAACCAGCATCCTACATACTGTATAATCTGTGTGTCACTGTGTCACACTGATTCTTACCTCTCTTTCTCTTCTTTCTCTCTGTAATTGGGCCCCACAAAACGTAAACTCCAGCTGCAATCGCAGCAGCTATCCCACCAATGACACCCCAGTTTTTTATCATCTTGTTTCTGAAAAGAAAACATCATGTTAATGAAGCACAACAGATGACTTTGGATGGAGAGGAGTAAAAAAGAAACGACAGGTAAAAACAACAGGAGAGGAAGCAAGGCATGAGGATAACTGATAAATATGCGCAATGTTTTATAGCCTAGATCTTTCATTGAGAAAATTATTATATATACTTTTATCCATTGGTATAAAAAGTGTTCTTACTAAGATGGTCAAGGTCTGCACCAAAATCACTGATACTCATCCATCCAAAATACAAAGAAAAATATCAGACACACATCCCTCAATATAAAGCAAAACAATTCAACCGCACAAAACCACAACCCTCCAAAATGACCATCATTTAGGGGCAGGCTGCTGCTCCCCAAGTGCTCCACAGACAGTCAGGAAATCCTTTGTCCCCTGAGCCATCAAACTGTATAACACCTCTCTAGGGAGGGGGGACAAAGGAGAACGGTCTGCAGGACAGATAATAATGCACTATACTCACTTTTAACAGTCTCTTCTGCACTACATTCACTTTTTTAATAGTCCTGTATCACAGCTGTTACTCTGCACTATATTCAGTTTTAACAGTTTTATTCATCTCCTTGTATTTTTATATCTGGTATATTTTTTTGTACTTTGCACTATTAACTTTTTTTACTGCCTTTTTACTAACATGTTTTGCACTATGGAACTGTGATGCTGGAAACTTGAATTTCCCTCGGGATCAATAAAGTTACTATCTATCTATCTATCTATCTATCTATCTATCTAAAGTTAAGTCAACACCTCTCGAAAACAGTTTCAACAGAAAAACTGAACATTATAACCTTCATGAAAGTATGATTTGCTGCAGGGTTGTTGTATTAGACTGCATTAGTTTCAGTTCAGTGAACTTAAAAAACTGCCAACTGAGTATATGTTGTGTATTTGTGGCTTTGTTTAGTGTTTCATTGCTGATTTCATCAACAGACATAGCAGTGTCTTTCAGCGAAGTATGTTGTTGTAAATGCATTTATCATCTATCATGTTTACATACTCTCTCCCCTTAAGACACAGACAAAACAACAGGCAAACTAAATGCATTAATAGTGTGATCCAATAACCCTTGAGCTGTTTATCTGTGGTCAAACCAGACATGACGCCACAAAGCGTCTCCAAATTACCCTCATCTGCTATTGTCACAATGAGAAAGCTTGACATGTTATTAATGTTGTTAGTTAGGTTATTTTGCAGCCTCTAGTAACGATGGCAACCAGCCTCACTTCACCAATGTGTAACTACTAATCAGCTAACAGCACCATTAGCACACAGCTAGTTTAGCTTTTATCTTACCGACAACACCGAGGTTAGGCTGCCCTCGACGTACTACATCCATTGATAAATATCCACGCTGCTATCTTGAAGTAAAGGTAACATGTCTCTTTGCTGCGTGTCTCAGCAGGTGTTGTAACAGCACCGTTAAACCGGACTGAGTCCCTCTCTCTCTCTCTCTCTCTCTCTCTCTCTCTCTGTCTCTCTCTCTCTCTCTCTCTCTGTCTGTCTGTCTGTCTGTCTGCGCAGGTTACTCTTTGACTCATCTTGACCCACTTTACTTCTGACCTCGCACACTAAAAATACGCTTTACTAGTCGTTTGCCAGCGGATAGGTTTTACCTGATTATGGGTCCAGTGCCAAGAAACTCCCCAACGAGCTTATCGGAGCTTTCTGGACGGCACCACAACATCCTGCTTTCATTGCGGAACTCCCGTCTTCGGTGGCAATGTTTCCAGTCGGTCCCACGGGAAGAGCGCACGCGAGGTGTGTTCACAGTTTAAGAGTCCGACTTACCAAAAATGTTTTGTTGCGCACATTTCTGAAGTCATGTGAATTATTATTATATAACTACAACCTTCTCAATATGTGAATATGTGACAAAGTTTCACCAAGATGTTAACATCGTCAATAGTTTTTTTTGTTATGTGTGTTATTTTATTTTTTTAAACTCAATTCTTTCTTTTTATTACTATTTTTATTATTATTATTATTATTTCTTTTCTTAATTTTATTTCAATTTTGAATGTTGAAGTTGTTTTCTCTAGTGTACTTAATGAGTTTGTCTATAAGCTCATCTACTTAAAAAATGTTTTTATAAACTTGTAATTATGAACTGTAACTTGCATATATGAAAGCTACCTCGAAAAAAGGGAACAAATAAAGTATAAAAAAAAGAGATGTTAACATGAATTGTTCCCTCTTTAAAGAAGGGTCTGATTTTTTTATTATTATTATTATTATTTCTCAAGGAAGGTTTGGCAAGATATTTCTAGATTTGTTATAAATATTTGTAGTGATTTCTGCCTATGATGTTTGAAATGCTAAAAAAAAGAGAAAAAAAGAACCACTAGTCCAAAACAACATTAGGATTAATAAATTTATTTTTTAATAAAAATAGAACATTTTCCAAAATAATTTTCTAATAATTCCAATTAGATCTTAGATCCTTACATAATTAAGCCTTATAGGCTACATCATGTTTTGTTTATTATTTATTCTTTAGCTAATTTGTATTTAATTTAATCTTATTTTTTATACCCCATCTTTATCTTTATCTCTATGATCTTTGTTCTATTTCATTTGATTTATTTTTTATTATCATTATTCTGTTCTAATGCATTTCTTCCCCTCATATAAATCACTTTGATCATGTGAATTATTCACAGCTACAACCTTCTCAAGCAAATATGTGAGAAACCAGAGACCAGATGTTAATGTGAATTGTTCCCCCTTTAAAGAAGGGTGTGATTTATTTTGGTTTTGCGCTCTCTCAAGGAAGGTTTGGCAAGATATTTCTGGATTTGTTATTAATATTTGTAGTGATTTCTCCCCATGATGTACTGTTTGAAATGCTAAAAAAAAAAGCAAAAACAAGAACCACTAGTCCAAAACAACATAAGGATGAATACCTTTTTTTAAATAATTGTCGCAATAAAACATTTTCAAAAATAATTTTCTAATAATTCCAATTAAATCTTGGATCCTTACATAATTAAACCTTATAGGCTACATCATAAGATAAGATAAGATAAGATAAGATATTCCTTTATTAGTCCTGCAGTGGGGACATTTGCAGTGTACAGCAGCAAAGGGGATAGTGCAAAAAACAAAATGCATCAGCTAACACAGTAAAAAAGAGCTAAACAAAGTGTAACAAAATATGAACCATTTAAATAGAAGGAAGTATAAAAATAGGAGCAGTATATACAGTATTGACAATAAACAGACTATTAACAAAACTGCACAAGTGGAAAATGATATTGCACAGTGAGAATGAATGAATGAAATTCCACCTGAGAGTATCAGGTTATTGTCAGTTTTTGGTGTGTAAGTGGTCTACTGGGAGCAGTGCTGGTTGTGTTTTGTTCATTATTTATTCTTTAGCTAATTTGTATTTTATTTAATCTTATTTTTTATACCTCATCTTTATCCTTTTCTCTATGACCTTTGTTCTATTTCATTTGCTTTATTTTTTTAATTATTATTCTGTTCTAACGCATTTCTCCCCCTCATATAAATCACTTTGAATTGCCTCTGGGTTTGAATACCCTTTCTGAAAAAAATGGCAATACAAATTTCATTGATCGCCTCAAATCTGATTATGGAGACTTACATCATAGTCTACTACTTGGAGGAGTTTATACCTAAATATAATACTACTATTATAAAAGCAAGATTACACCATATTTAAATCATTTGGGCCCAGCTTTAACCACTGCTGCTGCTGTCGGGTTCATCAAGTCCATGTGGAGGACCACAATAATCATTCATGTAGTGTCAGATCATCCCTAGCTCTCTCTGTCTCTCTCTCTCTCTCTCTCTCTCTCTCTCTCTCTCTCAATTCAATTCAATTTGCTTTATTGGCATGACTGTCCGGTGAACAATATTGCCAAAGCATCAATTCAATAATAAATAAAAATAAAAAAGAACAAAATAAAAACAAAAACATATATATACATATATACAATTCATTAAGCAAATTACAATATATATATATATTTAAAAAGAACATGCATGTAAATGGAAGAAAACAATAAAGAAGTAATTAATGTATGTTGTGTCAATAAAACAAACAAACAAATAAAAACAATATATTGCAATATCAAAGGAGAAATGTAAAAAAAAAACATGAACTCTCTCTCTCTCTCTCTCTCTCT
>CAKAOI010045250.1:16275-34236 GCA_916701655.1 Sebastiscus albofasciatus
TATGGATAACCCCATGAACTCTCTCTCTCTCTCTCTCTCTCTCATCTCTCTCTCCCTCTCTCTCTCTCTCTCGCTCTCTCACCCTCCCTCTCTGATTGGCTGCCGGTGGACACCCGGAGGAGCAGGTAGGTATCTCTCTCTCTCCTCTCTCTCTCCTCTCCTCTCTCTCCTCTCCTCTCCTCGGTGCTGAAATCGCTGCTCGTCGTGTGATAGATAATGTAAACGGCGATGAGGCCAACCGGAGCGTCAGCCAGTAAACACCAAAATGGACGATGATCTGTTCCAACTGAGACAGCTGCCGTGAGTAGACAACAACCTACACATTAGCACCCTTGTTGGCTTTTATTCAGTCTATTATCTTCCACCGTGACAGCAGCATGCTCGGCCGACGCGTCGCCCTCTGACAGCCTCGCATCGTGCAGCCTATGATACAGTCTCTGATTAGCACATAACCTTAAAAACACCAGTCATTCAATTACAACATGTAATACCTAGAAATGCTCCTACATTAAGGGATAAATAAAAAAACAGCATAGCATGTTCATCTGTTTGTTTACAGTCGTATATAATTTTCTTAAGCAGACTGTTTTGGTTTTATTTATTCATAGGAGGTAGGTTTGTGTTATTTCTAAGCTGATTCAGTCTTAACTTGTAATTGTGTTTTTGCTGTCATGACTCAGTGCCTATACCGTGATTTATTCCAACCTCTGCTGTACATACATTAAGCTATATAAAGGCTGGCCCAGACAAGTCTAGCCTGGTCTGCATGGGGGACATTTCTCAAAGACATACAGCAAAACAACCATATATAGTCTTATTCTTACAATAATGACAAACAAATAATGCTCATTTTCCCAAATTAAATTGTTTGTTAATCAAACAGTAACAATTATGAATATATAACAAAATAAAGAAAAGACATATTACAGTTTTACTGGATATGTTCACTTTTTATATAAGGGGCTTGAAAATTATAGTGGTTTACAGTACGAGACAGACATTTCTGGATATCTCACAAACTCATCTGCATCACTCCCCACTGCAAGTAGGCTATGTTATGTAATTACAGTGATTAAGACATCACCGGCACTCTCAGACTTCTCCTATAGTGTTTCATCCTTAATGAACCATTGATTATCTACATGTGGGAGAAGATTATACCTTCCATCTGTAGACAACATGCATATCTCTGGGTATTTAGGCTTTATAAGCTTGCCAAGCAGTAAAGTGCAGAGCTGTCTGTTGGCCTGACATGGTTCCCCCATAGGACCATATTACCACCCATTCACAAAATCACAGCCAGAAAAAGCTCACATCACCTAGGCAACAGCCTTCGACTCTCATCCGTACACAGCTTTACCCTGGCACTTTTTAAACCCCCCTGACCAGACATATTGTAGAGATGGTAATCCTCATGGGGCTTTTAAAAACAATTATCTTAATTGTTGTTTGGTTTTTTTTGTAGTGTCGTCCGCTTCCGTCGCACAGGTGAGAGCACACGCTCTGAGGAGGATGGCGAGAATAGAGAGCAGGTCGTCAGGATTGCAGAACAGACTGATCTGGAGTCTGTGGCGCTTGCAGACGGAGCACCGGTTCCTCGGGAGTTTGCCAATCCGACTGATGGTACAGTGTGACAGGGCTCCAGCTTACACACCCTGTCTTTCATAATAAACTCATACTCACCGTCTCAGTCAACATATTTTCTTATCTGTTTCCAAGGTCATGTGTGAAATTAATCTCATAAGCATATCTTGTATTAGGGAACAGTTTCTCCGAGGCATATTTGCTGTTTCAAGCTTTTTATTTTTACTTTAAAACCATCATCAGAAGCACGTAGAGGTGCGAGGAAACAACAGCTTGTTGGATCACTATGTAAGAAACAACATCGGTACATATCAACACCTAGTGCTCTAAACCTCAGGTGTACAACTCAAGTTCCCTGTAGAAGCTCTTCACTGTTCAGAAAAGGTTTGTATCTGCTAATTGTTTTAATATTTTCTCATTCCCTCAGACACATTCATGGTAGAAGATGCCGTGGAGGCCATCGGCTTTGGGACGTTTCAATGGAAACTCTCCATCCTCACTGGTCTGGCCTGGGTGAGAACTGCTCTATACTAAAAATACACCATCCCAGATACTGTGTGTATGTGTGTGCATGTTATAATATATTACATGTCTCTCAGATGGCTGATGCTATGGAGATGATGATCCTCAGCATCTTAGCTCCTCAGCTCCACTGTGAATGGAGGCTGCCCAGCCTCGAGGTGGCCCTGCTTACATCGGTAATGGCCCTCTAATGTCTGTAAAGTGCTCTTGCTTGCAGTGCTATATGACCGTCCTGATAGCTATTGGTTAAGCGCTTAGGGTTTTTTAAGTGCTCATACTGAGCAGTGACAACCATGTGGGAAACAGTAGGGTGTCTAATGTCATTATAAGATATGTGTTGCAATGTTTTGATTTGAATGACCATCAAAAGCAGATTTACTTTTCTGAGTATCATATAAAACAACAAGCAAACAGAAGATTTTACTAAAAGTGTTGCATAGAGAGGCTTTGAATGATGAGATGTAATTAATACAACTTTAATGAGAAGATAATCAAATAAAAAACACATTCAGTGACTTCCTGAGGCCCACACCAAAATGAAATGTCTACACTATGAAAATACACATGACATCATGTGTGCATAATATCAGCTGTGTGGTGAAATTATGGTCAAGCGTGCGTTTAAACTGCTGCAATCACATTAACGTCATTTTTTTCATTGATGCAGGCAGTGTTTATTGGGATGATGATCAGCTCCTCTCTTTGGGGAAATATATCGGACAAATACGGCAGAAAGACAGTAAGTTCTAATAAAGCCTCTGTTTATATTTCTGCTTCCTGTGAGACAAACTTGATCTAGGTTATAGATGTTGAATGTTTAGCTTTTGGGGGTTTTCTGAATGAAAGAAAGTGATCAATATCAGACACTCTCTCCTGAAGAGCTTTATCAGATCACCATCATTTATCCAGCCGCTTGTTATGTTTTGATTGTATGCACACACAGGGTCTCAAGATGAGCGTGATGTGGACCATGTTCTATGGCGTGCTGAGTGCATTTGCACCCATTTATGGCTGGATCCTCGTCCTCCGCGCGCTGGTGGGCTTTGGCATCGGAGGAGCCCCACAGTCGTGAGTAGCCCTCATTCATTATCTCTCTACAAATGACACTGTAATAATTAATGATGTGAGTTAGGATTAACTGTGAAGTGTCTCCCTCCTTATAAGGGTGACACTGTATGCTGAGTTTCTGCCTATGAAGTCCAGAGCTACATGCATCTTGCTGATTGAGGTATGGACTACCGTTATCTATCATCCATGGTGCAGACATGACATAACATGCATTGAAATGCTCTGTTTTTGCCTTGCAGATATTTTGGGCACTGGGCACCGTGTTTGAGGTCCTGCTAGCGATCCTGGTGATGCCCACTCTGGGCTGGCGTTGGCTGCTTGGTCTTTCCACCATTCCTCTCTTCATCTTCTCCATTCTGTGTTTTGTGAGTATGATGTTATCAGTCTGGAGACCTTCTGCAATATGTTCAGCAGAACAAATGAAAGCTTTGTCATGTCTGTTTGTTTGGTGGGGTGGGAGCAGTGGCTACCAGAGAGCGCTCGATACGACGTGCTGACAGGGAACCAGGAGAAAGCTCTGGCCACATTGAAGCGCATCGCCACAGAGAACGGAGCACCCATGCCACTGGGGAAACTTATCGCTGCCAGACAAGTAACAAGACAGTTTCTTCAGAGCATCAAAATTCTCTGAATATTATTCACGTGTGCTCCCAATTATGTTTGTTTATGTCTGTTTCTTTCAATTAGGAAGAGCGTGGAAAGATCCGAGACTTATTTTCATCACACTTTCGCTGGACCACAGTTCTGCTGTGGTTTATTTGGTAAATGGAGTGAATGATGATGATGCCGCCCACTCACATCCTGAGTCATTGCTCACTGATTTTCTTTTCTTTCTCTCTCTCTCCAAACAATATAATCTCCAAGTGCACACACAAATTAATCAGCGTTTTTATTTGAAGTTTCTCACCACCATCGTTTCACGCTGTGTCTCTGGCTCCTCAGGTTTGCGAATGCCTTCTCCTACTACGGGCTGGTGCTGCTCACCACAGAGCTGTTTCAGGAGGGAGGTGCATGTGGAAGTGAGTCACTGCTCCAACACCGACAGCTGCCTTCACACACTCAACGACACACACACACACACACATTTTTAATTTGCCACACTGATAAGAGAGACTTTGTAGTTCAGTGACATGTGTGTTGAACCCAGGAGATCAATGTATGGCATTTTAGATGTCTTAGCAGTGAAGGCACAGCTGTAACTGATAACATTAACGACGGCTACGATGACACTAATGGAGCAGAGTCATCGTTAATGTAATTAGTTACACCTGTGCTTTTTCTACTGTGCCAAGTCAAAAGGTCTACACATGTGTACAGTATGTTGCAGTGCTGGGTGTGTACTATCTTTATATTTCTGTTGTTTTATACCTCCCTCTAGTGTCCAAAGGTAGTAAGATGGAGCTCCGATGCAACTTGGAGTGTAAATATCTGAACTCTGATGACTACAAAGACCTGTTGTGGACCACCTTGTCTGAATTCCCAGGTAGGTACACATCAGTTAGTTCTCTGTGTCTTAAACTCAGTCAATACATTTGTCTTTATAAAATATGGCAGCACATTTTCCCACTGTACTATAATTACTTTATATTTACTAGATAACTAAACATTGGTACAGAAAAGGTAATAAAAGGTTTAGTACTCTGGAATGATGTGAATGGTGCATCGATTTACAACTGTTTATGTAATCAATAGTAAGTGTTGATGCAGAAAGGTAATTAAGTGGTATTTTTTTGTCATTTGTTGGTATTAAAAAGGTCATAATGCTAAATGCTATGTAGATATTACACCTGTTACTACATTACTTCAGAGTATTGATAGAACAGCAATAACTTAGAAGTAATTCATCATCATAATAATAATGTTAATAGAGCGTTATCACGAGGACACTTTGGCAAGGAGTTAATTAAACAATGGGGGGCCCTGCTGGCATGCCAGCTAACTGACAAAACAAGTCTTGAAATTTGGTACTGACGTACTTTGGGCAAGTGTCTAACAGTACAACTTTAACATTTTTAGGTTACATGAAAAATCACATCACACTTATAATTTATAGTCAAAATCCGAATTTTTGAAAAATGAGGAAAAATGCTAACATTGTGTTTATTAAATGTTTTCCATATGAAATTTATTTTTAGACTGCGTATGTGTGCATATCTTTGATATTCAACTTGTTATGAGTTCATAGATACCAAATACTTTATTGAGGTCCTTGTAGTTTTTGAGATACAACCATTTATCATAGTATATGTAGTATTTTGGCACATAGGACTACTGTTTTTTCCTAAAATATAAAGGAGTCCATTACAAAAGACTCACATGCTCAAATACTAGATATAGTATGATAAGAAAAACTCACTTTTCAGCCAAAATTTCTCACATTTGTGCTTAGGCAAGCCCAGAGAACACTTCCAAACTAAAAAAAACATTAGTTGGTGCGCCCCGGTGGCTCATCTGGTGGAGCGGGCGTCCCATGTGACGGGGCTGAGGCCTTACCGCAGCGGCCCGCGGTTTGGGTCTGACCTGTGGCCCTTTACTGCGTGTCCTGCACTCTCTCTCCGCCTTTCATGGCTGTCACTGTCTCTATCAAATGGGGGCAAAAGCCAAAAAGATGATCTTTGAAAGAAAAAAATTCATTTGTGGACACAAATGGGTTAACATTATTAGTTACACCTTTGCTTTCCCTGAAATGTCCTGTCAAAATGTCATTGTAATAAGTAAAACCATGCATTCATCCGTGTGATTACTGCACTGTGAAATAAAGAGCAAACCAGCATATCATATTTTACAAACATTTTGAATTGTCACATAGGACTGCTGGTGACACTGTGGGCTATCGATCGACTGGGAAGGAGGAAGACCATGGCACTCTGTTTCTTCGTCTTCTCCATGTGCATCATTCCACTCTACGGCTGTGTTGGGAGGTATACGGCAGACACACTGAGGAGAATGTTAAACATGAAATTGTGGATCCACCATTCATCCAGCATTACTGGTTCCTCTGTTACAGAGCATCCATGACGGTGTTGATATTCATCGCCAGAGCGTTCATCGCAGGAGGATTCCAGGCTGCTTATGTGTATACTCCAGAGGTACGGTATCCAACCAAAGTGCAGTTTTTGCTTGTATTGTGTAAAATGCAGCTACTAGTAGAGCTCAGGTCAAAAAATAGCTGGGTAGATGGAGCATCAGGGCAGCCTGCTCAGTATGCTTTGAAACTCTGCAGGTGTATCCGACAGCGACCAGGGCGTTGGGTCTGGGAACGAGCAGTGGCATGGCCAGAGTCGGTGCCCTCATTACACCTTTCGTTGCACAGGTAACACCCTTCTATCAGGTTACTCATTTAAACACATCACAACACAACAACTCATTTTTGTTCGTTCCTGCATGGGCTTCATCCTGCAGGTGATGTTGGAGTCCTCTGTCTACCTGGCTCTTTCCGTGTACTGCTGCTGCTGTCTACTCGCTGCCATCGCCTCCTGCGCTCTGCCAATTGAGACAACAGGCCGGGGCCTGCAGGAGTCCAGCCAACGCGAGTGGGGTCAGGAGATGGTGGGCCGGGCCTCCTCCCAAAGCTCAGGGGGCAACCCTCCCTCCGGCTCCGGCTCCAGCTCCCAGGGCTGAGGACATGTCGGCTGGAGTACATCTGAGACCACAGTGAGGAAAAGAGGCAAGGAGAGGAAAAAAAAAGCTGGAAAAAGCAGCTTTCGGTGTCCATCTCCAGTCCCATCCTACGACTCTTCAGTTTAGGCACCACAGTGGCTTCAGAGAGCCAGGCAGCACAATATTATTTATTATATTACATAGTCTTCAACCACCATCGCTGTCACAATTTTGCCACTGAAAAAACTGCACACGGGGTGACTGGAAAGACCAAATGACCTACGCGAGTGCAAGATTGATAAAATAATTGGTGGACGACATGTGAAACATTCTTGGACAAGTGAGGATTCAAAAACTTCAAGCAAAGTGTTTTGAATCCTTCTTTTCTAATGTGAGAGAAGCAAAGGAGAATAAAGAGGATAAAAGTGTAAGAGCCTTAAAGCTACCTTGTGTTTGAGAGACTTCTCTTAACCCTTTGAAAAAGCTGTGTATTAGCGTGCGGGACTTAAATGCGTAGATAAGAAAGAGCACCATCTTGTGCACACAAATTGTCTGTTAGAATACACAAGCTTTATAAAATGTGCATCGCTGGAGAGAGGAGCAGTTCAACATCATCAAATCAACTGACCATTAGATTAAATACAGTCTGGGGCTTAAGATTCACTTCTGTCAAGGAAAGGACGTACTGCCCACAGTAAGTTACTGTGTTAAACCAAACCCTGTGTTAAATATGTTCTTTTCTTTTGTGTTAGTTTTATTTCACACATTTTGTTCATAACAACCTGACAAATCTGCCAATGCCTTCATCAGAGCATAATGACATCATTCAGTCGACGATATTTCATGATTATAGCACAACTGGAACGAGTCCACAGATCCTGGGCTGCATTTGAAGACAGCATTATGTAAGTTAACATTGAAGTATTAGGAAATCTGAGTATTTTCATCACCCAAAGTAGACTCAACCTAGTTAACATAAGTATCTGGTGTAAGGGTCTATAAATGCTGCGTCTCTCACTCTACTCAGACTTTGAGGCTGTGCACACATTAGACCTACACCTTCATTTAGCAGGATGTTACATTCTGTCTTTCTGTAAATAATGTATCAATACCTGGTTTAGTTGTTGTCTTTGCTTTTGTTTGTAACAAAGGTGATGTGGAGACGGACTTTGCCCGGTCTGAGTGACACACTGAGCAAAGTTTTGTTAAAAAAAAAAAAGAGAAAGATTAACTAGTTCAGGTCCAGCAAGCCAACTCTTTACCTGCCAGTGTTTGAGATATAGTGCTGAATTAAGTGTCTGTGTGCACAGATTGTTGTCAATGCACTGGATGTAAATGTGTATGATACAATAGTAAATAATCTTTCAAAAAGAGCAGTGGATTCATGTTATTTATTACTAAACAGTGTGATTTTATCAGCTATAATCATCATCTATAAATTTGTCTACTTTTTCTGTATTTACTGACAACATGTTCAAAAATATGTACACTTGATATAGGGCGGCTGTGGCTCAGAGGGTAGAGCAGGTCGTCCACCAATCGGTGGTTTGATCCCCGGCTCCTCCAGTCACATGTCGAAGTGTCCTTGAGCAAGATACTTAACCCCAAATTGCTCCCGAAGGCTGAGTTAATGGGTATTTAGATTAAATCCTGATGACCAAAGTTGGCACCTTGCATGTCAGCCTCTGCCATCAGTAGGAATTAATGGGTGCTGACATGTAGTGTAAAGCACTTGGAGTAGTTGGAAGACTAGAAAAGCGTTATATAAAGACAAGTCCATTTAACATATACTTTATATAAAATTTCCTATGGATTTATGTATGATTTTGTTACATGTGAATGAGCCATCTGTTAATTAATAATGTATGAGAACGACAGGAGTGTCTCCTCTTTAAATTTACATACAAGTTACATACATTACATTGTTTTATAGAGATGTAATTATCCCAAAGGTATATGATGCTGAATATCTGTTTAATTTGAATGTTAGTTATAAATCGCTTGTGCAGTATGGGATACAAGGCACTGACGTTGAAATTCATAGTGCACCTATCAGTACACTGCTGGACACAAATTTACAAGCGAGCTTTTGGACCTTTGCCTTTTTGTTCCACGATCTGACCGAATAGCCTCGCCACCTCCTGGGAGCAGCCTCGGTGAATGGTGAGTCCGAAACCTCCGTGGCCGTAGTTGTGTATCACCTGAATGAGAGCCACAATACTTTAGAAGTTGAATGACTCCAACATTCCCATTAATAATTCCCATGTTGAGCTGTTAAAGTTTACCTCGACTGTAGTTGCACCAGACTGTATGGTCTCCCTCTCCAGTCGGACTTTGCTGCGAACAGGCCTGAGGCCGGCCCAGTCCTCTACGATCCTGGCATGCTGAAGTTAGTAACAACAAGACATCATCTTTCTCAAGCTTGAAATTTTGCAGAAAAATCATGTTTCATCAAAAACATGTTTGAGGGCTGAATTACAGAATAAGTATACTAAATATATCAAATGTTAAATACTTTAGCACTACAGAAGACTCAGTGTAAATCATTTATTACAGTCGACACAGGAAGACTTTTTATGGGTTTATCACCTCACCTTGAGAGTAGGCTCGAGCTGGCAAGCTTTATCCCAGATTTTCTTATGGTCAGTGGAGTTGTTCTGTTCGCTCCAGTTTCCTAACTGGAAAAGCCCACCAACTGTCACCAGACGACTCCTGCAGACACGGAAAAACAACTTTCCGTCTAAAAATAACACTGTAATCTCAAATTACACAACACCATGTGGTCGACACAGTACAACCACTGTAATTTTTGCTGGCAACATGCATTGTGTGTATGATCCTATTCCTCACTATAAACACTACAGGAGAAGTTTGTTCCTAAAGTGTCACTAGCACTACCCTGGAATGATGTATGGTGAATTGTAGACTCCTGCTGCGAAATTGTGGGTAAGAACCCAATGCTTCAGCCACGGAGCATCCACCTGAAAAACAGAGGAATAACAATGTTCAACCACTATTTCCATGGTGCCTTTACAGCTGGTTATAAACTGTTCACTCTCACCTTCACTATCTGGCCCCGGCCTGGTTTGAGCTCAGGGTCCGGTTGGAGCTCGCCCGATCTCATCCCAGTGCAGTTTATTACCACGTCTGCCCCAGTTTCTGCCAGCTAAATACAGGAAGCACGATAAGAGAAAACAAATAGTGATAACATTGTGTGAGGCTTTCTGGAGGTAAGTAGGAAAATACAACATCCTGGCTGTTATGATTTAACAGACTTGATATAAAAATCAAAAATCATTCCTAAAATATTAAAATAAAACATAATAATATATAACAAAACATATGCAGCTATAATAATGAAAAGTCTCTACTAACCTCCTTGAAGGACTGTATTTTCCTGTGATAAAATTTCACACCCCTTTTTCGCAACCTGAGAATAACACAAAACCAGATGTATATTACGAGGAAAGGACTCCTGAAAAATACACGTTTTGACTTCTGTTAAACTGAAACCACTCAAGATATCCTAAACAACATATGAGGACATCACTCATTCATTACACAGCGTATAGGGATTTGTATGTTGAGGACAATAATCAGGTCATTCCCATCTTGCAGCTGTTTGAATTTGCCTTTTTCCCAAGCTGCAGCGCTCAGTTGGTGACCACTGATTGTACACTACTTTTTACCGTGCACTGTGGGATCATTTTAGTTTACAATATGGGTATATATACCAGATAACAAATGGTAAACACAGTAAATAGTAAACCATTTTAGCCAGACAGACAGACTAGCTCAACTGAAACCATGTATTGAACATGTAAGATAAGATAAAACTTTATTGATACCTTAGGAACAGAAAGCGATAAGGGTGTCTCCTTTCATCATTTTATTGTGTAATAAATGATGTCGCAAATCAGTGCTTACACATATTAACTGGGTTTGGCTCAGGACTTGTTATGGTCTGGTATAAAAAAAAAAAAAAACACTCACCAATCCATCAGCCAAGGTAAATATGTTTTACCTTCCACCATGAGAGCAGTGTTGAACCACCCATGACTGGACACATTAGAAAAGACACACACATATTATCATACATTTTATCGTATCTTTTATTGGGAACCATGCAATAAATTGTTAAGTAAGAAAAAAAACAATTAGTTTATTTCAGAAAATTGTAGTATAATTTCTTTCTTTCTTTTTTTCTCTTTATTACCGGAAATGTTGTAGATGTCTATATAATTTTATTATTTATGTTTTTCTTTTGGTTTTGTGTTATAGGAAGATGCCTTGTAAGGAATAATGTACAGCGAGCCAGTCATTGATGTGAAATAAACCCCGACAGGGTGTTAATAAACAGCATTATTACACGGCTTTGTCGAATACTCGATTCTGATTGGTCAATTACGGCGTTCTACGGTCTGTTATTTTTTTATAACAGACTGTTGCTATGGGCGCAGTTCTGATGTTGGACTCTGGCAGATCGTTTTTGTGTGAAATTATTGATTTCTTAAGTAAGTGGCAGTGTAATAAGCAGGATAATGTACAGCTAGCGGGTCATTGTTGTGAAATAAACCCCTTCAGGGCCATGCAAGACCCCGACGCGAAAGCGGGTTTATTTCACAACAATGGATGGCTCACTGTACATTATCCCTTACGAGTCTTTTAATCCCATGTAGGAAGGGTCCAATGTTTGGCATGACATGGTTACAGATAACTAACCAACTAACTAACTACGTGCGGCTCTACTTTATGTTCTTTCAGTGTTTTGCTTTCATGGCAGTTTCAGACAGAAACCTACTTGTATCCGGGGAACAGCTGTAGTTCTCGCTGTGTGAGCTGTCTGAAGCCCAGGACAATATCTTTAAATGAGGGATCCTGCAATCAAAAACAAGTCAGCATTACATCATCTATGTCCTAATCATGTGCTCGCTGTGTTCGTTTGCTGTCACACAATAAAGAGTCCCAATTAACCCCTGAGTCTGAGTTTAAACCCAATCCTTAGTGAGGCCTCTCTGTTATTGTTTTCCAACCACTGCAGCCAGGCATCCATCTACGTGTGGCTGAACAAAGCTCTTCTTTCAGTCAGGCTGAATACTCATGGACTGTGTTTATGGTTGATATTGCACTGGTGTGTGATACATTTCTGAAGTTATAGTTATATGAGGTTACTAATCTTATCTTTGAGGCCAGATTGACTGTGCGCTCTCCAAGAACAAAGCAGCGCTACTCACTGGGGCTGGTTCAGTGCAGACGTTGTAGCCAGACTGAAGGAATATACCCATCTCTATGGACTCTGGTGAACGGAGGTGGCTCAGCAAGTAGTCAAATGTCTCTTTATTCCATTTTCTAAATGTGAGGACAAATACAGCATTATAATTTTTGCAGATAAAGTGGGAAATCAAAAGAGAGTGGAGGTGACTGCACTTACGTCTCCTGGACGTTGCCCTTATCGTAGAGGTATGGCTGCCAGAAGCCAGCAGCTCCATCACTAGTGGTCAGGGGTGTGAAACGGTCTGCATACACCTCGATGGTCAGCGGGCTGACGATGGAGTGATACTGTTCATAGATGCTCTGAGCTGTTGACAGGCCGATGACTCCGGCTCCAATCACTGCCACCCGCATGTCTGGATTAACATGAGACACACACAACACCAAACAGGTTAGGTGTGAAAGCACACACCCACAAAGGCATCCTCTGTATGTAAACAGACCAACATCTTCCTCTCTATTGTATTGTATTGTAATATACTAGATAAATTATGTTTGGATTAGGGCTGTCAAAGTTAACGCAATAAGAACGCGTTAACGCAAATTTGTTTCAACGCCACTAATTTCTTTAACACATTAACACAACTTGGGATTTTTAGGTTGTAGCGGGCTCAGTTTTAGAGTGATGATACTGGCATCATATGAAACTAGAAAACCTAAGGAATCCATTGTTACCAACCATATCATACTAATTAGCATGTTGCGAAGGAAGCTCAATAACGCTCAAAATTTACACTGAATTTTCGCGAGGAAAAACTGCTGTGGCCATTTTCAAAGGGGTCCCTTGACCTCTGAACTCAAGATATGTGAATGTAAATGTGTTCTATGGGTACCCACGAGTCTCCCCTTTACAGACATGCCCACTTTCTGATGATCACATGCAGTTTGGGGCAAGTCATAGTCAAGTCAGCACACTGACACACTGACAGCTGTTGTTGCCTGTTGGGCTGCAGTTTGCCATGTTATGATCTGAGCATATTTTTTATGCTAAATGCAGTACCTGTGAGGGTTTCTGGACAATATGTGTCATTGTTTTGTGTTGTTAATTGAGTTCTGGTAATAAATATATCAGGGCTGTCAAAGTTAACCCAATAATAACGCCACTAATTTCTTTAACGCGTTAACGCAACTTGCGATTTTTAAGTTGTAGCAAGCTCAGTTTTAAAGCTAAATGCAGTACCTGTGAGGGTTTCTGGACAATATTTGTCATTGTTTTGTATTGTTAATTGATTTCTAATAATAAATAAACTCGGAAAAAAAAGTTTGGAAATTTGTGTTTCCGTTGCTGTGGGATGGCGTTCCATTCCTCAACCAGGATGCAACTTGGTTTTGCGGAACACCAGGTTCAACTTGCCCTATCGCATGAGCCTTATCCAGATTAGACCAACATGGCATGCCGATTCTTGCAATGACAAAATTTTCTGCCAATACTAAACAGTGTATTCTCCTGTTGGTATTGACTCTTGTTTTGAGCTCAAGGTGCTGCCAATCAGGTCTGGCCTGTTGAGTGCTGCGCCCTACTAAAGTGATCATTTGGTGTCTGTTACAAGCATCCAATCATCAAATCCACCAAACCACTCAAAACAAGACTCAGTACCAACAGGAGAATACACTGTTAAATGTTTCTTGGGCGCTCCCCACATAATCAGCTGTGCTGCTCATCCCACAAATGCATGATCCTTACAAGTTGGACATCATTGTGAAGGTAAATAAACAGACTTTCCAACGATGTAAAATACAATGCCAATTAGCATTGATACAACAGAGAAATAATCCACCAAACGCAAATTTCCAAACTTTTTTTTCTCCGAGTTTATATACATACATTTGCATAAAGCAAGCATATTTGCCCATGCACTCCCATATTGCTAAGAGTATTAAATACTATTAAATACAATTCTCCCTTTAAGGTACATTTTGAACAGAGTAAAAATGTGCGATTAATCATGGACAATCATGCGATTAATCACGATTAAATATTTTAATCGATTGACAGCCGTAGTTTGGATAGAAGATTAGGAAATTACTGTTCTGTTATTATTTCAACATCATTAAACAATGCATTATTTCAAAATGTATTATTACTATTATTATTATTAGAAGTAGTAGTAGAAGTAGGAGCATAGTACAGATAATGATAATAATGCATACAGTGCACTTTAGACTAAGCTACTGGAGTTATCCTGCACTATACTCATTATTAACAGTCTCTTCTGCACTATAATCACTTTTTTAATAGTCCTGTATCACAGCTGTTACCCTGCACTATACTCACTTTTAACAGTTTTCTTTATCTCCTTGTATTTTTATATCTGGTATATTTTTTTGTACTTTGTACTTTGCACTATTAACTTTTTTACTGCCTTTTTACTAACATGTTTTGCACTATGGAACTGTGATGCTGGAAACTTGAATTTCCCTCTGGATCGATAAAGTTACTATCTATCTATCTATCTATCTATCTATCTGTCTATCTATCTATCTAGATCTATTGAGTAGAAAAAGTTAGAAGGCTTGAAAATAGTCTAGAAATACTGCAGTATTTCTAGACTATTGGAGAACTCCGATAGAAACCCTAACAGAGTTGGCCAAATCCTGAACCACATCTGAGTAAAACATTCACAAACTCTGCAGCTAAAAATAGCAGAGTGTGTAACGGAGCGGACAACATGTCGGATAAATAATAGCAACATCATAGTTTTGCATATCGCTGACGTGGAAAAGGCTGCACAACAGAACAGATATTTATAACAGATGATCCACTCACAACCGAACCTGTGTGATTTCCAAAAAGTTTTGCTTTACCTGCTTCAGACTAGTTTACTTCCACCACTGCAGCAGTACTTGTTAACGTTTGATCCACAACTCCTCAGACTCAACCTCAACTCACCCTCTGGTCCAGCTGTCACATGGCGGAGGGGCGGAGACTGCAGCCTCCCAGCAGCAGCACGTACTGTCATCATCATCCTCCTCCTCATCATCATCATCATGGGAGTAGCATCTGTGATTCAAAGCTCAACTATCAGTGCCTCCTTTACACTGTGTATTCGTGGACATGCATGTATTCACACATTGTTTTCTGCGAGCTGTCATGTGAATAGGCCTATACCTGTTTATATCACGGAGGGAGCTCTGGGTGGATTGTAGGCCTATGGGTTCAAATGTATTATATTTTTCAAACTATTTGAAAATATGACGCCTATAGCTGTTGCCATGCATGGAGGAACACATTCAGGACATTTCCCCACATGCATATTGCTCTTTGCATAGGCCTACTATATTGTTACAACTTGGTCAGACAGAAATGAAATACAGTAAGTAATTATTGGAATCATTAATAATATTACCCCTGTTATATAAAAACTAAAAATATCAAATTTAAAACATTAATGCAAGACCTCAAAGCAGAGTCAATCGGGAGCTGTCTATGTTTCTGAATATTTTCACTTTAGCATTGGCTTCAAACACTTGATATTATTCAAGCATATTATTATGCTATGTATTTATTTTGCATTTGTTTTATGTTGTGGCGTCTGAAACTTTAATGTATGTTGAAATGCTGCTGTCTTGGCCAGGTTTCTCTTGCAAAAGAGATTCTTAATCTCAATGAGTACTACCTGGTTAAATAAAGGTTAAATAAAATAAAAATATATATATATGTGTATTATCAATATGGCTGCCATGAAAACTGCCACAGTTCTCAGTGTAATAATATCCTCCTGTTATACCACTGCACCTCTTCTTTCTCCCCACATATATGAAGCACTTACAAACCACAACTAGATGTGGTGTTACTGATATCATTAATGAATCCTTGAGTGCTGCAGTCCTGTTTAATGTCCATGCTGGCTCCTCTCAAAAGGCCCTCTTCATATGCTCTCCAAGCAGGACAGCTCACACAACACATAGTCAGTAATTATATTAATGTAGTCCGAGGAATTTAATGCCACACAGGACACAATTACTTTGGGGCTCTAGTAGTTTCAGTTTTATGTTTACCATAATTTTAAAGGTCCCATATTATGCTAATTTTTAGGTTCATACTTGTATTTTGTGTTCCTACTAGAACATGTTTACATGCTGTAATGTTCAAAAAACTCATTATTTTCCTCATACTGTCTGCCTGAATATGCCTGTATTTACCCTCTCTGTCTGAAACGCTCCGTTTTAGCACATTTTGACGTAATTGCAACAGAATTGCGTTGCTAGGCAACAGCTTGGGTCCATGTCTACTTCCTGTCAGCTGATGACATTCACATACACTGCAACCAGGAAATAAACTAGGACACATTTAGAATGTTTATGTTTAAAATTGTGTCAAGGGTCTAAATATTGTATATTCGTGACATCACGAATGGGCAGAAATCCTGACGGCTTGTTTCAAATGCAGAGTTTCTGAATACGGGCTGTGTGTATTTCCCTGTGGATTGAATGTTTCGATACTTTCACAGTATTTATATAGGATTAAGCCTGCTTTATAATTAAAAAAACGTGAAAATCTCAATTTTTTATAATATGGGACCTTTACGTATTATTAACAGAGTGCAGAATCAATATGAGTTATCTTATCTGTACATGTGCTTTTACAGTTCTAGTTATAGCCTTTACAGAAAATGGCTTCAAATAAAGACAAAAAATAAACAAAATACGGAAAACAGAAACAAAACCTGTTACATACATACGTCACAACCATAAACCCACCATTTAATATGGAAATGTACAATAGATATGTACAAAAGTACACTTACATTTCAATATCTTTCACAAAACCCCACGTGGAACTGCCTGGAGACTACACCATCGTATACACTGTCTTTGCCTTCAAACAAAGAAACAAATTTATGTAAAACCTGTACTCTTTCACCATTTAACGAGGTACAATTACAGAGTGTGCTGTTTTTAAGCTAACACAACTGTCCACCACGTGATGTGAATCTCGCGGGTTGTTTCAGGAAGAAGGACCATGATGCACTTGGCGGAGTAGCACTATTATTACTCAACGCTGCCACCCTGTGAACAAAGTCCACATCTGCCTGTGTGGCAGTGTAATTCACATCTCACTGACTTAACAATGTTACTTGCATAAGAAAAAAATAAATAATAACATTTCACTTTAAAGACATTTTGGAACTATAACACCTCTAAGTGGAAAAATACATTTGAATTAATTTACTGTTACCTGTGATAATGGACAATTAACCTCTATCTGAGCAGGAGCGGAGCCAGATGTTGCAGACATTTGGGGCTCAGCCCAAACATATAGGGGGATCCGGAGGCATGCTCTGCCAGGGAGATTTTTTCCCCCTATTTACGGCAGCTATATGCGCTATTTTCAAGATTCAAGATTCAAGCCCTTTATTGTCATTGTGTAGTACAACGAAATTAGATTGTGACAATCCCATGGGTGCTAATGAAAAGATAATACAATAAAAAAAGAGATAGTGCAATATAAATATAAAAAATATAAAAGGTAATACAAAATAAAATATAAAAATACAATATGTATATTGATGAGATGACAGTTTTGCCAGATTATTGCACAAAGTGTCTGTCACATAATTATATAAATATTGCACATGCATCAGATAATTATTGCACCGAGTGATCAGCATATGTTATTGCACATGTCCGTAACAGTAGATTTACATTGCACGTGTTCAACTCAGACAGAGGAGATGTCAGAGTTCAGGAGGTTTAAAATCTGTTTTTAAGTCTGTTTTTCAAGCCATTTGAGATCATAGAATGCCTCAAAATATGAACATCATTCAGGAAAAACATGATTTTTCCCAAATGATGAAAATGATAGTTGCCAAGGGGGAAAAATATCATCCTGGAGAGCCTACATCCTATTTTGTATCTTTTTGTTCTCCAACTGTCTTCATCATTCTGAAACCATTACACAACAAATGTTAAGGA
>CAKAOI010045250.1:34256-50823 GCA_916701655.1 Sebastiscus albofasciatus
AAAAAGAGATAGTGCAATATAAATATAAAAAATATAAAAGGTAATACAAAATAAAATATAAAAATACAATATGTATATTGATGAGATGACAGTTTTGCCAGATTATTGCACAAAGTGTCTGTCACATAATTATATAAATATTGCACATGCATCAGATAATTATTGCACCGAGTGATCAGCATATGTTATTGCACATGTCCGTAACAGTAGATTTACATTGCACGTGTTCAACTCAGACAGAGGAGATGTCAGAGTTGTATCTTTTTGTTCTCCAACTGTCTTCATCATTCTGAAACCATTACACAACAAATGTTAAGGATGACTAATTTTCACTTCTGCCACCACCAACATTGACATACATGTAATGTTACTATATTTACATAACATAGATAGGGTAGGAATTTGTTAAACAGCAATACTAATCTTAAAACCTATATTTTTGTTATGCTATACTGGAGTAGAGTTCAAGGAATAAATGTTAAACTGACAAATCTGCAACACTGGAATGGAAATGCCATATTAATCTGGGCTGCTATAATTTTAAATCAAGGATCCCCAACAAAGTCAAGTAAATGTGTTCTTCAATACTCAATTGAATATTAGGCCAACAGAATAACATTTATTCAATTAGATAAAATAAGATATACTTTTATTGTCCCCGTGGGGAAATTTTTTATATTAGATGTATTTGGGGAATTGTATAGTAGTAGTAGTAGTAGTAGTAGTAGTAGCAGTAGTAGTAGTAGTAGTAGCATAGAACAACCCCCCATGACAATATTAGGGTGGACCTATAGATGGCGATATTTCCTCAGTGATGGAACTTTTGCTCCATTGGGTCCAGTCAGAGAGACTGGACCTAATGGGGATAAATGACACAAAGTTGAAGGTATTTTAAAAATCTAAGAGCTTCAGGGCTTTAGAGAAAAGATTTCGGGCTGGATATTATTATTAATTGTAGTGGCCATTTGTCGCAAAAATCAAGATCAAACTTAAATCAAAGGGCCACTGACGCACCATAGGTATGTGGTTTATGCATGCAAAAGAGTCCATTGTCCATGCAAAATGTATGTGTTTCTGATGGTTTATTTGTCCCAGTTTATTTATCCCCAAAAGCCCACACAGGTGCGTGCTGGTCCTATACCTACCTATCTACCTACCTACCTATATAACCACAGGTGCCCACAATTTCACCCAATTCATAAACAAAAGAAAACAAAATACAAATTACACAAAAAAACTAAATATAGGGTACTAAAAAAGAAAATAATAAAACTAAACAAAGCAAAATAAACTAATAGATATATTAGAAAATAACAAATCCAACAATGCTACTTATTATTAGAAAAACAACAACTAAATACTAACAACAAATAAATAGCTCAATTTTTATTATTAATATTGTTATTATTATTACTACTACTACTAATAATAATAATAAATATTACAATATTAGTATTCATTATTACAATATTATTATTATTATTAATGAATAATAATAATAATAGTAATATAACAGTAATAATAATAATTCTTATTATTATTTTATTTATTTATTAATTTTATTATTTTCTGCTTGCCACTGTCTTCTGTTGAATCGAATTTGAGGTTATTCGTATATTGCAGTGCTCTGTAACTGCATTTTAAAATATCTTTATTCTGTTTTATTCCATTGTAATAAACTTATTTTCTTCTATAGGTCTATACAATCTTATTTTATTTAGTTAAATCCTGTTTCTTTTATATATATGTATATATTGTATTAATGGCATTTTCAGTCTTATATAAAGCACTTTGAATAGCTTTATTATTGTAGTTTTTTTTGTGATTATTATTATTATTTTATCACTATATAGTAACAAGTTTGCATGGTGATGTCCGGGGCCTTGAAGGCAGCACTTCCTGCAGACAGACAGCCAGCCCAGCCTGCTGCAGGATAACACGGCTCCTCTCTCTCTCCCTCCATCCATCCGTCCATCCATCACTTTGTATGTACCGTTAGCACCACCAGCAGCAGCAGCAGCTAGCAGCAGCTCACCAGGGCCCAGCGGCGCCGGCCGGTGCATCCACAGTTTCCTCCAGCCATGGCGTTGGTCACTCTGCAGCGGTCCCCGACACCCAGCGCCGCGTCCACCGCCAGCACAGCGACCACGACCGCGGGGGAGGTCAGTCAGTTTGGTTTCCCCGGGGGTTGAACAAGAAACGATGCTGAGGATGAGGAGGAGGATGTGGGAGATGTTGCCGGGGAGACAGGCCCGCTGATTGAAGCTAGCTACATTAGCACCGTTAGTCAAGGCCTATTGAAGGAGGTTGGGACACGCGTCATAACTTTGGGTATTACGCATGCGCAGTAGAGTCTGGCTGGAATTGAGCCAATCGTACCGCAGCTTCAGTCACACTGCGCATGCGCAATACCACACACCCAAGACTAGTCACTCAGCCTCCTTTTATAAGCCTTGACTAGCGGCTTCGTTACTGTTAGCTAACGATAGCTAGCTTTACTATTAATCTGATATTGCCGGTCACCACATAAACCAATACGACCTGTACAGTTCTCATTTTTAAATACAATTAAATTATAATAAAAAAAACACCTGTTAGCTAAATGTGGTGTTAATTTTAAAGAGGGGGCTGAGCTTGACAAGTGCCTTATGAATGTATTAAGCTGTAGCTAACGCTAGCTAGCTGGTGATGATGTGAGTGGCTGACATTGACATTAATACAGCTTTATAACTGTGTATGTCTGCACAGCAATAACAGGGCACTTCATGGTGCCTCTGCAGTCCAAAAACATGCTAAATTCACATTAATTTACTCATATTAAATGTGAGATTTTTATGTTTTTAGTCTGGTGGCTTGGTTGAGCTGCATTTTCTTTTTCAAATTAGAGGAAGTCAATTGCACTGAATATTTCTGTGTCAATTCCCACTGTGCTGTCCTGTTGGTGTAGAGGAGAGTATGAGATTTACAGTCTGGTAAAAACTGCCATAAGATTAAACTTTAAGGTTTGCTTACATATCTCTATCTCAGTAGAGAGTCACAGTTTGAGCAGTTAGTTTTATGTACACTTACAGCAAAGGAAAAAGGTGATTGCTCTCCCCTCAAAACTATAATCATGCAAAGATAACTTCCTTTGCTACTTTCAAGTGCAAGTATTTTCTCTTCACTGCCATTTGAGGGCGCTAATCACCAGCTATAAAACAGGAAAGCTCACCATATCCTGCTCTGTATGACCAAATCAGAGGAAACAGACATGACATAATGTGTTATAA
This sequence comes from Sebastiscus albofasciatus, assembly GCA_916701655.1. Classification (NCBI taxonomy): domain Eukaryota; kingdom Metazoa; phylum Chordata; class Actinopteri; order Perciformes; family Sebastidae; genus Sebastiscus; species Sebastiscus albofasciatus. The sequence continues at coordinate 37,526 of CAKAOI010045250.1, forward strand.
TATCAGTAATGTGATATATGATGGCAAGTTAAGGGCTTTATAAATAAATAGAAACTAGTACCTGTCACTTCTTGCTGTTAGAGAGGCCCAGCGTAATGTAATGTAATGTAACTGCATATAAGGCCTGTGTTAATCCATACAGACACGGCATAGATGGTGTACAGTTATCAGAGTTGAATAGTTGAATTTAAGTTTTGATAGTTTTATTTATTTTTACATTTTATAAAACTTCAGAGAGATATTATTTATTTATTTATTACAATTTTCATTTAACTTTATGAGAAGCTGGGAGCTTCCTGTCCTTTTATTTTAAGATAATATTGAAAAGTTCTCTTTTAATTAAACATATGCTTTAAGGCATTTCAACGAAGTTTTGTGTTAATCCCATTTTTGACACCAAGATTTAAATTTTACTGCAAATGTATATTGGTTATCGGTCTCCTTGACTACTAATAATCAGTATCGGTATCGTTCCTGCAAAACCCATATCGGTCGATCCCTAATCTATATAGCTGGGTGTATTTACATCCATCAATGTTTGAGCTGGAGATGACAACATTATTTTCTACAGTATGTTCGATACCGTGCAACATGGTTGTTGCTCATTGTAAATACATTGCTCTATATATAATGGAGTTAGTTTTGTTGATTTGACTGGGATTCATCTGTGTACCTCAATGTCTTGCTGGAGCGGTTGGTGTAGTCCAGCAGCGTGGTGAGGTGTGACAGATAAAGCTGGCTGGAAGCTGCTGCAGCTATGATGTCATCTACTCGTGAGCGGGGTGGGTGGGGTGGTGGAGTACTACTGTATGAGGTAGTTAATGCGTGAGATTATTTCACCTAATACACAATAATGGAAAGCTAGTCATGCAGTGTTACGTGCTCCTCTTGCAGAATGATTTTCTTACATCGAATGGTGCTAATTTTTCTGCATGCCATTGCATTTATCTTTTTTTTTCTGCTGAGTATATGTGACTTGCTGCAGCTGTACATCTGTGGCTATAGACTTTCCCTGACGGTGGCTAGTTTCAGTTCACTGTTCCTAAATGACTGAGCTGAATTAGTCCAATTTTGGTCAAAGTCACTCATGAATTTGAACACATAAACTGTTCCATTTTGTGGTTTTAAAGGTCCAGTTTGTATGATTTAGGGGGATCTATTAGCAGAAGAGGAATATGGTATTCATAACTATGTTTTCATTAGTATACCTGAAACTAAGAATCATTGTGTTTTTGTTAGCTTAGAATGAGCCCTTCATATCTACATAGAGAGTGGGTCCTCTTCATGGAGTCCGTCATGTTGCTCCACCATGTTTCTACAGTAGCCCAGAACGGACAAACCAAACACTGGCTCTAGAGAGAAACTTTCACGTTTTTACGCTACCTGAGGGCCACCGTAGTTTTCCGAAACATTTGGGAAGGAAGGGGTGAGCGGAGGGGTATTCAGTTGGTTGCAATCTGCATCCTCACAGCTAGATGGCACTAAATCCAACACAGTGGTCCTTTAAGTATTTTTAATTTACCGTGAAAAAATTGCACCACTTTATAATTAAACACAAATGTAGATTATGTCAAACTTGGTCAAAGGGGACTTGGTGAGTTTTAGAAAATCCTAATCATGATTAATCAGACATGGATTGGGTATAATCTGCTGTGTTTGGGTGCTAAACCGCCAGACACAGCATACCTCTTAACATGCTCCTGCATTCTCCGTCCTCCCTAACAGTTGATCTGTCAATAGACTGGTTCAGGGATGACATATTTTTGTAGGCCAACACGTAATTTAGAATCACACGGGTTCTCTTGACAAAAAGCCAATGGGATTTTTCTATTGGATCTTGGATTATTGCAAAAAAATAAGCTCTGTGGCAAACAAACGTTTATGATAATTTCACATTTTGTTCCATAAAATAATCTCCACAAATGAACCCCACTTCTATGATTTTTGAAGTGTGAATACAATCACCAGAAGTAAAAAGCTAACATTAGGCTATAAACTAACTACACCACGGTCGTATGAGTGCGAGTATACACAACGAGTGGGATATTACTTGACGTATTTTACATCGTAGAATAAAACTCTCTTAGGCTTGTGTTAACCACAGACCTTATTTCAGGCATCTAACTAAAAACCCATTGACTTTAAGACGAGGGAACCGAAAGTGCTAAAATGCTAACTGATTTCCAGGTTTTAGGATTCATTCCTGCAGCACTCTATATGCCCTAAATCATATTAAATGCAGTGTGTTTTCTTCGGGCAAAAAAGGCTGGTTTGTGACCAACCTGAATCAATGCTTTGACTTTGATTGCTGCAGTGTGTGCAGGCTGGTCAGCTGATCTTTACACAGCCTTGCTCATCAACCTCCATTATATGTATAATCATGTAATTTGTTGCACACCATGCTTTCCTCTTTGCTACCATATTAGTCTTCGTATGCTCATTTCTTATGTTGAGCGTCCTGCGAGCTCCTCCAGGTGGTGTGGATGCTATTAAATGCATATAACACACCTGCATTTGCAGTGACTTCACTGGTACAGTATTTGCTCGCAGCACCGTATTTGACAGCAGTCTGAGAACAGAAGACAGGATTGACTTTGACTGGAGTGTACTGCTGCCAGACTTAGTTTTTTTCTGCTCCCTTTGATGCTGAAGTCAAACTATACTCTTCTGTGTCTCTTGCTGTGTGATAAAATGTTAGTGAGCCCATTTTCATTACATGGAGCAGTTCACTTCTCTGATGGTGGGGAATAGGTTTACACTTGAGGTTTTATATCGCTGTTATAACACAATTATACAGTTTTCTCAGATAATTTAATGAGTGTTGGTATCTGCCATAAAAAGTATACCAACATCGCGATTTAGTACTTGTACTTTATGAACACACCGTATGTATAGCGTCTCAGTTGTGAGTTAACTTGTCAATTTCATATATCAAAGTTTATAGTTGGTAAAATATAAACAATTGCCAAATGGGTTCAATGTGATATTAAAATATTTCCCTTATCTGTGTTGCAGGATTTTGGGAGTGAAGATGAACGGCGAGTAAATCAGAGGTAAGTTTACTCTAAGTTTAGTTTGGCCCTTCTGTTGCATGGTACGTAGCAAAGCAGGTCAGATTTTACACGCAGGTGTTGTTGACTGATTGGCTGCATCTGAGTCATTTGGTGAAATCTGGAGTGGCGGCAGACTAGCTGGCAGCAACAAATGAGGACAACTAGGCGTCAGTGTGATAAAACACCTGTCTGTTTGTCTGTCTGTCTTGTTAGCAGAGTCATCAATTCCTAATAGCCAACAGTAAAACCATGTTATTCACAGTAGTCTCTCAAATGATATGTTGACAGACATGTCTGTATTTTTTATCAGCACTTGAACTTGTTCTTGGACTGTGCATAATCAGTTGAGTCACTTGGCTTTTACACAATGTTTTTTTATTTAGAGTGCTTGTACTGCATTGGATTGACAGAGAGCTGATTATGGTTTTGGTACTGACTGGGTAAAAAACACTAAATATTTGCTGATTAGAGCTTCAAAAGTGAACATTTAGCATTTCTCAACTCTGTGTCCTCCAGTCAAATTAATACATTAAATTCTTTGTCTCCCAACCAAAGATGAAATGTTGCACTATGCCGTGGCCCGTGTAATGAAACTCTGGTGAAAAGAAATCATAAAGCAGCACCAGAGTGTTCAAGCAAAAAAACGGTTTCACCCTGCGGGTTCTGGCAAGACAGCTATTGTTTCACTGGTAAAGACACATTGTGAATCAAATAAGTCACAATATTTTCTTACTCCTCTACCAGCTGTGTTCAAGTATGTAACTATTTACCATGACGATATCCAGTCAGTGCACGACAGCCGTTGATGTTGCATTCAACACTTTTTCAGTCAAACTGTTTTTGTTTTTTTAAATGTTCCCAATAGTGAGACAAGATCAAAAATACACTTAGAGAAGAACTAACTTTAGCTGATGGAAACAGATGCAACCCTAGTCCAGTATGTACTGTATGGGTTTGTCAGTTTTCTGTCAGAAGCTGTAGCAGAGTCTCTGGGGGTGTTACAAGATCTTTCTCAAATTGAAAGAACTGTCAATTTGGCTTTGTACTTTTATCATGTAACGTAATGTATTGACAGCAGTATAAATGTATGTTTTGTGCAGTAATATGTTCACCAAGCTAAATGTTGTTTTTAGTTTTCTGCAGATTAAGATGTTTCTTTCTGGATGTCATCTTCCAATAAGCATCCATACTTACTTATAAGTTATTATAACTTAGATTAACCCACTGAAATGCAATGACTGTGTGGGACGACTATTGTAAAGCACCAACAAGACTGCTAAAACTGAATGTTCTGTTCTTAGATATTTGGCTTTGGAAACATGCTTGGCTAGAATGGAGCTGAAATGTTCTGCATGAATTTGATAGCAAGCATCTTATTGTAACACGACTACAGTGAAATTGTTTACTGGAGAGATTTAATTTCAGATCAGAGCAGAGCAATACAATAGCCTTTGTAATATCGACTTGTCAAGATCGTGACAATGATGACAAAGTAGGTCTGTGAACGTGCAGTCTTGTTATGAATTTGTGATTTTCTTTTGTGAGATTTGTGATTTTTCACGTCTTTATTGCGGAAAACTTCACTTGAGTTATCTGCGAACTGGAGGAATTTTCGAATCAGCAGAATACCTGAAACCCTAAAGATAAGCAGATGCGTCATTCTAAGAGTTTGTTTTCTTTTCAGTTATGCAACAACCTTTGCGATATCCCGAAGCAATGCATGTGTGTGAGAGTGATCTATGCATGATGCGGGCCCGGTCTTGCCTCAAGATTGCCTCAAGGGGCTGGTAGGCCAAGTTATGTAATTAAATAGCCAGTAAATCCCTGTTTTATAATATTATGGCATATTAAGTTGTCTTTTATTTGACAGACATATTTCTCTTTAGATCAGGGTGTACTGATCTTGTGCACTAGATAGAGAGCTACATCTGTTGACAGACAGTCATACATTCGACTGCCAAGTGGGAGTATTTGTGCTTTACTGTTCCTGACTAACCTTGATAACGATGACAAGCCCAAGGGGTTGATGGAGGCCAACGTCAACAATTGTGCAGGTGTCGTTGGCACTGAACCAAGGAATGATTTCGTCTTACCACCTAGTGCACAGCGGAGTTGGGCAAGAAGCACAGTTGTGCCAAAAATGTGTGTTTATGCATTTAGATGTGGGGTCCGGTGTTTGGAATGAGGAAGAGAGGGTAACACGAAGGATCTGCTGCAGATTATTAGCTCCACAGAAATGTGAAGTCCATTTAAACTCACCACAACATTTTCTCACTCAAATAGCACACTCGTCAAGAGTGGTAGTGATTTAAATGCCATAATATGTCAAAATACTCCCTCAGGATTTGAATGTCCGATATGTATGGATGGTTGAAACATAGGCTGAAGAACTGCAGCAGAAGCACCATCTATGGGTTTTTATTATAGGTCAATCTTTCCTCAGTGACATGATGACGTCATTTATTTCCTACTCAGGCCAACTGACACCTGAGGAGGTTTGTTCCTCTCTCTCTCTCTCAGTGGTGAGAATGGCAGCATTGTGCAACTAGCAGCCCCAAGAGGAGGCTTTTTACCCTCACTGTGCTGGTGTGTGCAAAACACTCTGAGAGCATGAATAAACCAGTGTGGTTACTGCCTCTGTGTAGCTTTTTTGTAGTTTTTGGCCAAAATCTTTTATCACGCAATACTGTATGTAATCTTATATCACAATAACAGTATATATCACAATACAGTAATTGATCTGTAAATTCAATTAAGAAAAAACAACGGCTTCACATGAGACAGCACTCGCGTTAAAAACAAAAGACTCAGTGTTACAGGTTTTAAGGTTAACCGGTGGAAATAAATACCAGCCTGTCACTGCAATATAAAAATCACTCAAATTTGTATTTAAGGGTATTCCGAAAGAAAAAAAAGACATGACTTTCCGTGCGAGATTTGTACATTTTTCATTTGAAAAATCTGACAAAACACTGTCAAAATAAACTACAGTGTGCAAATGTCTGATAATCATATAACCAGAGTTCTTCCTCATCATGTAACCAGAGTTCTTCTTCCTCATCTTGGGTTGGGATGCGTTCTCCTGCTTTGTACAACTTACAACTTCACTTTCCTCTACGTTACCTTGTGAGGCAGCTGGATTCGCGAGATCACGCGCAAAACACAAAATCACACAAGAATTCCTGCCGTGGTGAAAACGGTGTTGCCAAATCTCTACCGGTGGACACATTTCTACCGTTGTACGGTATATACCGTTATATCAACCCAACCCTAGAGTCCTCGGTGTAATCCAACGCACTTCTCTCTCACATACCGACACACCTGGTGGTTCAGAGCAGTGGCTTAAAGAGGTCATCTGGTCATGTTCAGGTCCATCTGGCGAACAAACTATATCTTAACTCTGTGACATGCCATCATTCCTGCCTGCTGCTTCTAAAGCTTGACCTTGCCTGCCGAGGAAGTTCCCTTCTACATGCACCTGACACACCGAGCTGGCCAAGTTTCCACCTGGAGCATGACTAAATCCACGTCAGCTTTGAGACTACAGTGTCTGCTTGCTAGTGACCAGGTGTTAAAGACGTTGTCTTATTGTCGAGAAGAATAGGAGAGCTATCTTGTTATCTGTGTCGCAGAGCTATTGTCATCAAATCCTCCCAAATTAACAGAGTCGTGCCACTTCATTGTGTGTGTGGGGGTTTGAATGTTTAGTGAGAGAGGGAAAGTGAGAAAGAAAGTTATAGCCTGTTTGAGTTTTCAGCCCACAAACAGACTAATCTGCGGGCTCAATTTCAACAGTTCGTTCCATTTAGGGCTGCCCCTTTTAGTCGATTAATCGACTAATCGGCCGTTTTGGTCTTAGTCGACTAAGATGTCTTTAGTCGATTAGTCGTTATTTATGCTTTTTTCATGTTGAATGACTTATTTCTAAGAAATGTATGAGCACATCTCTGGTAAACACAAGATTTAAAGTGGTGCTTTTTATGCAATTCTTTTTTGAGAAACTCCGTTTTACAGATCTGTCGATTAAATCAGCTAATCAATTAGTCGACAAAATCATATGAGTGTTAGTCGACTAAGAATTTCTTTGGTCAAGGACAGCCCCACTGCTATTGTATGATTATATTTAATTCCAGTTCTGTATTTAGTATTTAGTATTTTCGTTTCCTTCCATGTAGGGCTGCAACTAACGATTATTTCCATCGTCGATTAATCTGTTGATTATTTTCTCAATTAATCAATGAGTTGTTTGGTCTATAAAATGTCATTAAATGGTGAAAAATGTCGAGCGGTGTTTCCCAAAGCGCAAGATGACTTCCTCCTCAAATGTGTTGTTTTGTCCATAACTCAAAGATATTCAGTTTACTGTCATAAAGTAAAGAAACCAGAAAATATTCACATTTAAAATGCTTGATAATGACTCAAACCAATTATATATTCGCTGTAGTTACAGATGCATTAGACGTAAAGGATATTACATACTTAACCTATTGTTGTACTCTCTAATAATTCAACACATTGTTTGTCTGTGCTACATCTGAGTGAGTGGCAGCCAGCGCGGGCCACTTGAAGGAGAGAGACAAGATAATCCCTCCCTTATAAGCCTGAGTTTAATGAGATTTGGGAGTTTTGGGACCTTGCCAGTTCTCACTGCCCTTTCCACCGATGCTTGGCCCATGTGTTAAGCTCCCTGGAGGCACTACCTTGGATTCTGTTGACCCTTAAGGTGGCATGCACATGGAGACATCCCCTCAGGAAGTTTTGGCCAAAATTCCTCCGTCTGCTTTTTTTTGTCCGGGCTTGCTTTTCCCTCGGAAGACAGAGAGAGAAAACGGCACTCTCAGTAGAGACGTTTTTTGTTGGACAGCAACACAAGATGCTGGAAGTGGACATGTTTTGCATTGGTTAAAGAGGAAACCTGTTGTTTGCCTTCTACTGAGTCCGACCTGATGGATGAGGAAAGAGTTCATGCTGAAGGAAGGAGAAATTCATCTCTTGAATTCTACTGGATTCATTGTTCTCTGTAAACTTCTGGCTACATGTGAAAAGCAAAAGAAAGCATGTGATTTAGGAGTGTGTGTACACATGCTCATCATGAATGAAGGAGTGAAATTTACTCTTGCTCTTTCTTACGGATGTGTAACCTACAGTGCACTGTAAAAGAGTGACACAGACAAAACCAACTGAAGGCACAGTTGTGTGTGTGCCCGAGGCAGCGGGTGGAGACTGCAGTACGTTCCTCCAGGCAGGAGTCTGACTCCAACACATGGAGACGCTCAGATGAGGGAGGAGGAGGAGGAAAACAGAGGGAGTGGCATCTGAACAGACGGCACTTCTTCACTGAGCAGCACAGATGAGTGCAGCCTGTCAGTCAGTCTGTCACTCAAAAAGCAGCGGGCCAAAACCTGAAACCGTCATTCTTCTTCTTTTGCACTTTGCTCCTTCACTGTTTCTGGAGGCAGATGAAGAGGAGGTAGCTCCCGGCAGAGAGGCCCAGGGTTTCGTAACAGAATGCATCTGGTGGTAGAACCCATTCAGCAGGTCGTGATGAAGATGCTACCGTATTTCGTGGACAATGCTGTGTTGACCCAGAGAGAAATAAACCGCATGTGAGTTAAGTTTGTCTTCTGAAATGGGGTTTGAACTAGTGGGAACCTTCACTGATGAGATTTGAGCTCAAACACTTGACTAAAGTTTGGACTTCCTGCTCAGTGCTTATGTTTTTGAACAGACTGGAAACTTTAAATCATTTGCTGTTATATTGTTGTAACTTTTAATTTATTAGTTCAGTGTAAGAGCTGGAATGTTGGTTGTCCGGGTCATTTGCAACAGATACTACAGTGTCATTTCAGGCCAGCAGCAGAATGAATCACTCACTGTCCACATGTCCAGCTGATGAGATAGTGGACCTCAATCAAAAGAAGTTGGCATGCAGTGGTAGCTGAGATTCAGTGGTACACAAATCACTGCATTAGTGATATTTCTATGACTGTTTATCTTTGTATTTCTGTCTGTGAAGGAGGTATAGGTACTATATAATCGTGTAGAATCGTTGAGGCTATCTGGTAAGCTTTTCTCTCATAGTCTTTGTTTGCTTTGATACCAGATGTATTTTTAGCCTTGGTGTTTGTGGAGAAGCTGATAGCCGTGTGCCGCAAGGCAAGAGACAGTAGAGCTGAGGCTGTTTAATTACGATGTCTGAGTAGAGCCTGTAAAGCAGTGGGACAGCTCTTGATTTACACATAAAGACAAGTGTTTCTGAGTGCACCTTCTCTTCTTATGAGCTATCACAGGCTAACCCGAGGACTCAAAGTTGGGCTACTAGTTGAAATAGGAGAAATGAACAGCAGGGATTTGTACACAGTACTGCAGAGTGATGAGGCTGTAGCCCTCGTCTTGCCACTTTTGCCTCATATTATCCATCACTCCCTGACAGTGGACCCTCCCGACAGCCTCATAAATCTCAAACAGAGAACAGAGGCCGAAACAGAAAACCACCAAAGTGAGACAAAAGCTCTTGTTGAGATGTGTCCGCCCCCGAGCTTTGTCACTGTAGAACTTTTTTTCTGTGGCGCTGCCGGGGGCGGAGGGAATTTATTGTGAGGTGCACTAAACGAAGTCCATTGTTCCCACAAAATCATCTGTTTGGCCCCGGCCTTCTTCTGTATGTGGGTTTTGAAAGTCTGATCAGAGAGAGCCGAGGGAGGGAACAGTTTCAGAGCCGGATATGAAAATCTTTTATTTATACCTGTTTAAACCAAAGACATTTGGTCTGTGGGTTGTGTTTGGAGATGTAGGGGATGTATCCATATAAAAAAGTTTTACATTTTTCATTTTCATTTTTAAAGTCAATACCACTTATCAGCATTTTTCCTCTTGATAATAGTAAGGCAATACAGATTTTAGTGTAACAGTAGTGCAGTCTGCAGATGCAAAACAGGTAAGGCTTTTTTCTGACATGTCAGTCTTAAGATATCATCAGTAAAAATAATATCAGGGTGGTATCAGTAAAGCTGACACTAGCTAGTAATACTGACACCATACCAATACATTGATTTAAGAGCAGATGTATTTAGAGATCGGTCTATCTTTAGTTCCTGTCTGGATGTTGTTTTGATCCTGTCACTCCTCACTTCTGTACTCTCCTGATGATGTTCTGGTTTGCCAAACTGCACACACAGAATACTGGTGCATGTGCTCCGCCCTGCTGCCAGGTGGATTGATGAATGTGCTCAGATTGTTTTTCAGTGAAATGGAAAGAGGAAACACCTCACTTCTTTTTTTTTTTATTGCAGTTCCCTACTTATATCATCTGTTGACCGCTCTAAAGCCTGACCTGAAAAACACAGAGTTTTTACAGGCAGGTGTAAACTGGTAATTGCTGCTTTTCTTCAATTGTGAAAGTTACTAACTCCAGTTAGTCAATTATTACGTCTGTGTTGCATTACACCGAGACAGCAGAGACCTGACAAGTCAAATCTGAGTGCAGCCTCATGCAGCAGAAAAAAGACAGATAATCATTCAGGATCAAAGCTTGATTCATGGCTGCTGCAGACCTGAGATCTGCCTCTGTAACGTGGCAGCTAGGCTTTTCCACTCAGCTGTTGAGGTAATTCACTGGCAGCAGGCAGCCATGATTTATGCTCATCTCACTGGCTGTGTCTACTGAACTGAACGGTCCTGTTAAGACTAAATATTTCATTTCTCAGACTCGCTGTCCAATGAACAAGCTGGAACGATTGTGCCGAGCTGTGGCGCAGTGTCTGATGTAAAGCGTCTATGTTTCAAGTTGTAACTCCTCTCTCCCGTTTGTTTTGCAGCCTGAGCGAGAGCTTCTTCATGGTGAAAGGTGCTGCTCTCTTCCTGCAGCAGGGGAGCAGTCAACAGGGCCAGAAAGCACATCCCCACCACAAACATGCAGGTGAGAGACTCAAGGCACAACACCTAAAAAGCACACTCTGCTATCCACGTCATTTACCCCCTAAGGTAATGTGCTGCACTCCCTAACACTACAGCAGATGTTTGTAGCCGAGGTGAGATGGATGGAGGCTGCTTCGTTGATAAGTATGTTCCAGACGTATAGCTTAGGCAGATTAGTGTTTAAGTCCAGCGCATGGTAGCACTGTGAGCAAAACTTCTGTTGACGATTAAAGAAGGTCCTTTTATTGTTTGGATTACCTCGTGTGTCCTCTGTTTTTCTCACTGAGCTAACTTTACTGAGTAAACGGTACATAAGGTAAATCTATTCTCAGCATTTTCTCTTTATTTATAGTATATTTGATGAATTTGATTGAAGCAACATAATTATTTTTTAAAGGAAATTGAGAGTGGTGTTTATTGTGGAGAAAGATACTCAGTGTTTATACTTGGTTGATGGTTGTTTCATTGTAATGGCCAGTTGGAAGTTGATAACCGGTGGCGAACAACTTTAACCTGGTTACTTACTGTACCTGTATAGAAAATTAAGAGATGTTTATTGTCTTTTTTATTTCATTCATCGAATACTGAGGTCACTTGACAAGGTGGATCAAACAATGAACCGGCTGGTGTCTTTAATCAAAGGCTGTCACTATTGAAAGCCACGGTTATTGCTTTAAAGACATAAGGCCGACCTGACAGTCCACTGGCATGATGGGAACTCAGCCCCAGCCAACAGCTAACATGCTGCCAAGTCATTTGGCATGTCATGACTGTGGTTGGCAGCTTTGTCCTCTCTACCAGCCACTTTGTCAGGTAACCCACATTTTAACCGGTGCTCAAAAAACTTTTGGCTAAGGGGAAATAGTTGTATAATTTCCCAGCAACTGTGGCCCTCAGAAAAAAACAAGATAGTGAGGTGACTTTTGCAAAGTGCTTGATGAAGATATTCCTGCTCTGTGAACTGGTGTCCTAGCATCAGAGACTTAAACAGGAGTCAGATATCTTCTGGTCTGATCAGCCAGTTTTGTGGAAATAACAATGACCCTACAGATCTTAGATAAGATACAAAAAACACTTATCTGTGAAGATGTACTTATGTGTGATGACCAGCACTGTGACATTTATGACATTTTATTTTATAAATGTTACAGGCAGCCGTCCATACTCTGATTAACGTCACAGGTGGCGGACTTGTTCGGCCCTGTGAACACAGCCTCCCTCTTTCATTTCCTTCAAACACCTTCTTGTAAAGGTCAATAGGCGATATTTGCACATATCCAAAAACCTGTTGATATCCAAGACTTTCCCAATGTTTAAAAGTAGGTGTGTTTCTCCCTTCGGACAGAAATATGGGCTTTTCTTTTGGGCTTGCATCTCTGCAAACTGTCGGCTAGTTGGCTTTTGTACAACACACAGAGCTGGCCATAAACAGGCAAGAGGCTGTGAGGCAGTGTCTCGCAAATTGAGGCAAAACCACAATTGAGACACATATTCCGAATGTGCTGTATGCATATCCAAAGAATGCTCTTAAAACCCGAATAATATAGGCATATCCCACATGTCTTAAATGGAAAATGCTCCATTCGGAATAAGCCTTTATTCAAAATATCCAAACGGAATATGCTGTTTACATGACTAAACTGTTATAGGGAGTAGGTGAAGTTTATCTCTAAGATGAAAGTCAGTTGAACTGGTTTGAACCTGTCACATCAACATGGAAACATGATACATACTGTAATTGTCTGCAGCAGATATATTTATGTTTCTGAATATTACTCTCGAATCTTGCAGCTGTTATTATTCAGAACAGATGCCTAGGCTGCCACAGTTGTGTGAACTAAGGCCACGAACTCACTTGACTTTTGACGCTTTGATCCACTTTGATCCATCAACACTATCAAACGCACTTATATTTTTTTTTCCAGATTTTTTTATTCTGCTGGCAGCTATCTGCTGAGTTTCTGCTATTTAACTGTTGAGTATAACCACTGGACTCTTTGTGTCTTTGTGTCACTGTACAAAATGTTCTTGAAGCGTCAGTAAGCAGGAAATGATTCATATAGATTTGAACTCTGTTCATGCCGTCCTTATTGACAGTACCGCAGTAGTTGCTTTGTAAGTGGCAACACCTTGGCCATTATGATCTTAAAGAACAATTTAGGCACAATTCCAGTTCCCTTGTGACAGTTTCTACATGCATGTGCCCCAATTAAAGATATATTGTTTTTATCAGTTTGTCAAACTTCTGGGTCTTATTGTCAAGGTCATCTACTTTGAACACAAAGTTATTCATTTTTAAGTTTTATCGGAACAATAATCATCAGGCTA
>CAKAOI010045251.1:0-20264 GCA_916701655.1 Sebastiscus albofasciatus
CCATTAGTGTCTGAGGTTGACCACGAATCAGTGTCTGAAGGTTCCAGTCGTCTCTTCATTGGTAACTTAGGTCCGTCATCACTGTCTGAATCTTCTGAATCATGAGTTGATGACTCAGGGTGGTCATCAGCATCTGAATCTTCTGATTCATAAGTTGGTAACTCAGGCTGATCATCAGCGTCCATATCTTCTGATTCATAAGTTGGTAACTCAGGCTGATCATCAGCGTCCATATCTTCTGATTCATAAGTTGGTAACTCAGGCTGATCATCAGCATCCTTATCTTCTGATTCATGAGTTGGTAACTCAGGCTGATCATCAGCGTCCTTATCTTCTGATTCATGAGTTGGTAACTCAGGGTGATCATCAGCGTCCTTATCTTCTGATTCATGAGTTGGTAACTCAGGCTGATCATCAGCGTCCTTATCTTCTGATTCATAAGTTGGTAACTCAGGCTGATCATCAGCGTCTGAGTCTTCTGAATCATGAGTTGGTAACTCAGGGTGGTCATCAGCGTCTGAGTCTTCTGAATCATGAGTTGGTAACTCAGGCTGATCATCAGCGTTCTTATCTCCTGAATCATGAGTTGGTAACTCAGGGTGGTCATCAGCGTCTGAGTCTTCTGAATCATGAGTTGGTAACTCAGGGTGATCATCAGCGTTCTGAGTCTTCTGAATCATGAGTTGGTAACTCAGGGTGATCATCAGCGTTCTTATCTCCTGAATCATGAGTTGGTAACTCAGGGTGGTCATCAGCGTCTGAGTCTTCTGAATCATGAATTGGTGACTCAGGATGGTCATCAGCATCAAAGTCTTCTGATTCATAAGTTGGTGACTCAGGGTGGTCATCAGCGTCTGATGGTTCTGGTTTCACAGTTGGTTCTTGGGAGGTGGTCGGACTTGTCCTGTGGTTCGGTGATCGAGGTGAGAACACGGCTTCCATCTTGTCTATGAATGCCTTACACATTCTGCAGCTATGAAGAACCATCGCGCTAACTGTGGCGGGAGTATTCTCGTTGTTAATGTCCATGGGATTTTGGACTTTGACTGCAACTTCTCTGGCGATCAAATCCGTCAACTCTGCAGAGCTGGGACACTGGATTTGTTCCTTAACGTCCAGAACTTCGACAAAACTCTCAGAGATTGTGTCGCCCAGAATGGATTTAACCACGTCCTCAGACACATCAGCTGTGTTCTCAAGAGAATCACCGATGGCTTTTGCTAAGTCCCTTATTATGTTTAAAATCAGGTCTATCAGCATGAATGAAGTGTAGCCTTCACATCTGCCTGCTGTCAACAATTCCCACTGTACTGCTGTCAACCTCTTAAAAAAGGATTTGAGCAGTGGTGGAACAACATGATCTACATTGACCTCAGGCATCGCCTCTTCCTGTGAACATCCTGCTGAATCCATGGGGATTTCTTGATGCATTGCGATTTTGGAGTCAAAGTTCTTGTACGTATGTACTTAACAAATAAATCCGTCCGATCGTTGGAGAGCGTTGTCTGGTTTAAACCTCAGGCAGCTATTTGTGGTCTACTCAAGAGAAATTCTTCAAAGCCATTCTTATTGCGACATCACTTCAAAGCCGTCCTTATTACATCATCACTTCAAAGACATTCTTATTACATCATCACTTCAATGACATTCTTATTACGTCATCACTTCAGAGCGTTCCATAAGCCCCGCCCAGTGTAGCAGCTGTTGCTAGGCAACGGCGTCACCCTGGAAACATTCTCAGACAGTTTTTTGAAACAAACTTTATTATTATAATTTGTATTATTATTATCAACACTACTGTTACAGAAAATTAGACCATTAGACATTACAATACAACAGTACAGGGAATATTTGTTTTTTTATGCTTTTTTTAAATACTTTGCAGACAGAGTCTTAGAATATCTAATTATCAAGAAATATTTTAATATATTTTAAGATTCATATATATATTTTTTTAAAGACATCTAACCTCCTGAGAGACATTATGGACATTATTTGCTTTTTCTCAGATGCTTGTCCTGTATTTCTTTTCTTTTTTGTTTTCTTTCTAATTCGTTTATCCAACTTTTCCCCAATATTCCCTGTACTGTTGTATTGTAATGTCTATTGGTCTAATGTTCTGTAACAGTAGTGTTTATAATAATAATACAAATTATAATAAAAAAAAGTTCCTTTCAAAAAACTGTCTGAGAATGTTTCCAGGGTGACGCCGTTACCTAGCAACAGCTGTTACACTGGGCGGGGCTTATGGAACGCTCTGAAGTGATGACGTAATAAGAATGTCATTGAAGAATTTCTCCTGAGTAGACCACAAATAGCTGCCTGAGGTTTAAACCAGACAACACTCTCCAACGATCGGACGGATTTATTTGTTAAGTACATACGTACAAAATCGCAACGCATCAAGAAATCCCCATGGATTCAGCAGGATGTTCACAGGAAGAGGCGATGCCTGAGATCAATGTAGATCATGTTGTTCCACCACTGCTCAAATCCTTTTTTAAGAGGTTGACAGCAGTACAGTGGGAATTGTTGACAGCAGGCAGATGTGAAGGCTACACTTCATTCATGCTGATAGACCTGACTTTGAACATAATAAGGGACTTAGCAAAAGCCATCGGTGATTCTCTTGAGAACACAGCTGATGTGTCTGAGGACGTGGTTAAATCCATTCTGGGCGACACAATCTCTAAGAGTTTTGTCGAAGTTCTGGACGTTGAGGACCCAGTCCAGTGTCCCAGCTCAGCAGAGTTGACGGATTTGATCGCCAGAGAAGTTGCAGTCAAAGTCCAAAATCCCATGGACATTAACAACGAGAATACTCCCGCCACAGTTAGCGCGATGGTTCTTCATAGCTGCAGAATGTGTAAGGCATTCATAGACAAGATGGAAGCCGTGTTCTCACCTCGATCACCGAACCACAGGACAAGTCCGACCACCTCCCAAGAACCAACTGTGGAACCAGAACCATCAGACGCTGATGACCACCCTGAGTCACCAACTTATGAATCAGAAGATTCAGATGCTGATGACCACCCTGAGTCACCAACTCATGATTCAGAAGATTCAGACAGTGATGACGGACCTGAGTCACCAATGAAGAGACGACTGGAACCTTCAGACACTGATTCGTGGTCAACCTCAGACACTAATGGGTGGGCTGTGCCATTGAGGTCTGAGGTTTCTGATTCAGAAAGCTATGAGGAACCAGAAAGCCCGCTGGAGATCACAACAGAGCCCGTGCTTGAGATTGCAAGGATCCAATCTGTCGCAGAAGTACTGAGGAATGAGTTGAATGGGATCATTGAACCTTTCTTGGATGACGTACCAGACGCTGAGTATGAGCTGCTGCAATCTCAAAGCTCTCAGGAGATTGAAGATGTTGCAGAAGACATTGTTCGGACTCTTGCTGTGGACATGATGGAGGCAACAAATCCTGCAGACACAAATCGAATAGAGAAAACACACAAGAGCACGCCCAAAAAAATTGGAAGAAAAATCAAAACGTTATTGTCAAACAACGTTTGCAGAGCATGCGTCCATAGTTTGATGGCACAATTGAAGGAGCAATTCCCCCAGTACGCCAAAGTTGCAACCAGGAAGTCAGTGCAGTCACACACAGAGAAGGTTTACGCTCTGCTTAAAAAACGAGTAAAAACAAACCATCGTTTTCAACTTGCTCCAAACAAACCCATCCCCAGTGGTCAAGTCGTGAGACTCAGAGAAGATATAGTTGATCTCCTCTACAACCAAATGGTAAATGAGCCCGGGCTTCGCAGACTACGGCCAGTTCCTCAGAAAAATGCTGCCATGTTTGCTGCGTTACAGAAGAGAGTGGCAGCTCTCCTGGCAATGTCCAGATGGTGGCAGACGTTTCAGACCTACGTGCCCAGTGAAAGGGCCAGACGTGCCATCATGTGCACTGAGCCAGAATGGATCAGCAGCATCAAGGAGAACGAAGCTTTGGCAACTGCTGCAGAGCCTTGCCCAGTACCTGTGAAGACACGTGACGGCCCTGCGCAGGATGCAACAGAGCGTAAAGAAGTGCAAAAAAAGGCCATAGAGACATTCATGAGGCAGCTGCTTTCGCGGATATTGAAGAAAGCAAAAATCAAGTGGACCAGCTCAAACACCACCGAAATGTTTGAGAGCCTGATAGAAAGAACGTGGGCCGAAGTCCAGGAGGTAGATTTTGACATCACCCCGAAAACGTTCAAAGACCTTGACAAGACCATTTTCCGGGACCTCCGTAAGAAGTGGGGCACTGCAGCAGGGGTGCTGGTCTCTGTGAAATTGGGTGAATCAGAACTTGGAGACCAAATTATCTACCATCTCAAAGCTCACCTGTTGAAAACACCCAAACAGAGTCGCTCCATCTGTAAGTTCTTCTCCTCTGTGGGAAGAGCCTTCTGCAGTGTCTTCATATGTGGACGGGGACAAGGACGAGCACAGGTTGATGTTATGTAGGTGAAAGGTAACGTGGGTTTTCTTCGGGTGCTCCGGTTTATCCGACATATAGTGAATTAAGTGAATTAATTCAGTATTCAAAAAGGTTTTTTCCTTCAAAATGAATGCAAGGGCTTGAGCTCTCAGGACGACGTCTGTGGACGACGTCTACTCTGGAGAATGCTCTCCCACATTCAGTGCATATATAATCATCTAATGAGTGATTCAATTAAATAAATAATAATAATACATTTCTGCTCATCTGTCTTATTGTTTGCTGTAAGAGCTGTAAATATTCAGTTCACACTGAAGTTCTGCTGATTCAGTGAATTAAAGTACAAAATAAAGTACAAAGAAAGTGTTCTTTTGCAACAGTGTTTTTTTCATGTGAAAACCACCTTTATCAGCCTTAAAGTTATAGTCATGAGCCCAAATAGTAAGTCGATACGTTAGGGCTGTTAAACTAACGTGTTTACAATACTCATTTGTTTCACCCAATTTTTTTTTTTTTTATTTATGCATGGTTTTCCATTTGTGTTTCACTCCTTATTTATCTCCCCAAACTTATTTATATCAGTATTCTTTTCTTTACACATTTCTTTATGCATTTCTGCCTCATTATGCAAATGAGGGGGCTGTCAATAAATGCATTAACACATACATTTAAAAATAAATATAAAAAAGGAGTGCAGCAATAAATAAATAAAAAATAAATGCAAAAATAAATAAATACATTTAAAATGTAATAATGAATAAAAAAGAAAAAGAAATAAATACATTTAAAATTTAATAATAAATAAATAAAAAATAAATGAAAAATAAATAAATACATTTAAATATTTATAAAAAATAAATACATGAATAAATAAAATGGGAAGTTAAACAGAAGAGTAAATAAATAGGGGTATTAATACAAATACAATTTTAAGGTACCTCCAAATAATCTTGGGTACATTTTGCACTTCTTGAGTAAAGTTTGGATTGAAGGACTTTCTCTTGTAATAGAGACTTGTCATTGTGTGGTAAGTCTACTTTTTCCGTGGTAAAATGTCTCAATACCTCTTCCAGCACTAGTTAATGTACTTACAGTAGTTACCTTCCACTACTTTCACTTATGTAACCTAGTTGTACCTCAGGAAAATAATTAAATGCAAGATTTTTACTTGTGATATTACTTTTATATTGTGGTAATTCTACTTTTACTTTTATTTAAAAATATCTCAATAATATTTCTTCTTCTTCTTATTATTATTATCGTATCTCAATCATATTTATTATTATTATTATTATTATCATATCTCAATATTTATTATTATCATATCTCAATAATATTTATTATTATTATCATATCTCAATAATATTTATTATTATTATTATCATATCTCAATAATATTTATTATCATTATTATTATCATATCTCAATAATATTTATTATTATTATTATTATCATATCTCAATAATATGTATTATTATTATTATTATCATATCTCAATAATATTTATTATTATCATATCTCAATATGTATTATTATTATTATTATCATCTCAATAATATTTATTATTATTATCATATCTCAATAATATTTATTATTATTATTATTATCATATCTCAATAATATGTATTATTATTATTATTATTATTATCATCTCAATAATATTTCACTATTAGTTTGTTGATAAAATGATGCTGACCGACACTGCTTTAGAGCCACTATGCTGCAGTGCTGTATATTAGTTGGGTTACGGTGTCTCAGGAAGGAATATTGTGTTAAAGACTGGACACATTCTGAATCCAGCTGTTCATATACACATTAACACAAACTCTAGGCACCCAAAGGGCTAGAGCCGGCCCTGGTCTGTCCATCAAAACACAAAAAAAGGACAAAAACAATAGTTTGGATTAACATTTATTCATGAAAAGGTGGAGTAGAGAGTTCATTAGTGTCCATCCAGACATGAGGAGATACAGGAGGAAAATACAGCACACAAAAATAAAATCAGTGCACAGATAAATCTTACAAAGATTGCATAATATAAAGAAAGGTTATCAAATTTCCCAGAAATAGTGCAATTTCTACCACCACCAGGAAAACAGAATGAAACCCTCTCCGCTCTCATTGCCAATTGCCCCAAAAGCTCCACTTTCCACATCAGAGTCAAAGGATAGTTTGGTTTTTCTTCATACTTCCAACCAGATGTGATGCTTCTTTTTCTGGAAGCGAAGAGAAGTGCATAAAAAAAGCTGATGTTATTTGGGTGGCTACATGAATATTGAATTCGACTGAGAACACACATGAAGTTCAAAGAATTATATCCTATATTGCACCCAGCAAATGTAAAATATACATGGTGTATATATGACATCTATCCTCGACACACACGTTAATGCAGAGCCAGTGGTTTATTTTGTCCCCTATTAAAAAGGGAACAAGGCTACATGTGTGCAAAATAAAAAATGACAGCATTTAAATAAAGTTTTCACATTTAAAAGGACATAACGCAGTGCATTAACCCCCTCAAGTTAAGAGAAACTTACATAACAAACCAGCTCTTACTCGTCTTCAGTTAACGCTGACATAGCTGGTAAAAACAGCAAATAAAACCTGCACCAGATGACACACATCCCAGACTCCTTGTGTACAGACCCACCACTACAAAAGCATCTTGTAGGACAGAAAATGAATTAGCGTTACAATATTTTATTCAATTAAGCATCTATAATTCATATCAAAAACCTCTTTAAAATAAACATCCAGCTTCCTGTCTCAAGTAGTAAGACCAACTTCCCCCCCCAAAAAACCCTCGAGATGATATTCTGTCTGACAGAGGTGGACAAAACAAACACACCTGTAGTGTAATTAAATCCAATACAATCTTCCTGCAACAAACACGTCCTCTGTGCAGCTAACAGATAATGTGGAGGCCAGAGTTTGTGTTGCTGCTGCACTGGCTCGCATTAGATTGTCAACTGTTCCTGTTATTTTGTCCACCTCCTTGTCCTTAGTGTCATACTGTCAAGTAAAAGATGTACAGCATCATATGGAGGACGGAAGCTGCCAAAATCACTAATAAATAAATAATTGACTCAATAAATAAATTAAATTAAATGTAGCAAAAATAATAAAAATAAATGTAGACATTAATTAATTGATTAAATGTGACATAAATTTGTATTTCTGTTTTAGTTTGCTTCTTTATTTATTTATCTTTGTATTAATTCCTTTAATTTTTTTACTCTTCTGTTTAATTTTCCCTTATATTTATGTATTTAATTTTGTTCATTTTTTAATCTATTTATTTATTTTTGCAATTATTTTTTTATTTTTAAATGTATGTATATATTTATGTATGTATGAATATATTTATTTATTTCTGCACAACTTTCCCTTTGCATTTCACCCCCTTATTTATTTATAATACATAATTACAAATAAATAAAACAAATAAGTGCAAAAATAAATACATAAATTCATAAGAAATAAATACATAAATAAATAAAAGGGAAAATTAAGTAAATAAATAAGGGAATTAATGCAAAGAAAAATAAAAAAAAGCAAATTAAAACAGAAATATCAATTTATGTCACATTTTACCAATTAATTAATTGGCTACATTTATTTTTAATATTTTTGCAAAATGTAGTGACATTTATTTATTTATCGAGTTTATTTATTTATTAATTAATTCTTTATTTTGGCAGGTTCCGTCCGCCACGGCATGTAGTGTTCGACAAATATCACCCTCCCAGGTCCGTTTATGATCTTTAACAAAACTAAACTCAACACAATAAATCACATATTTCTCAAGTCTGTTAAACAAAGTGTCTTAAATTCCCTTTAACCGCGTCATCCTCTCACCTGAATGTCATGAAAAAAATTACAATTTATGGGTTTGCTGATAGGTATTGCACCAACAACGCACCTGCTTGTACAAATACTAGATTATGCAGATATAGCCGCAGCTACTCACAGTATATACACACACACACACACACACAACACAATAACACACCAAACAGGCTAGATACAGTTAACAAAACACAGCTGTGTGATTAAAAGTGGCACCAAAGTGAAACAGAGCGACGAACGGTCGCTGCTGAGTTACAAACCCTCCTCTCACTGGAGGCCCGACGTACATTCAGTTATCAAAAATCCTCATGGAACCTGGCTGAGAGAAGACTTCATCTAGATCTGAACCTCGAGCTCCACGTCTCTCCACGTTTGAGGTTCATGGGCCCTGGCTAATGTCTGACGAGGGCGGTGTGCTACATGTACTGGCGTGCATATTCTCTACACTACATTCCCAAAGCTACGGGTTCTAGTTCGGAGCTAAACCTGCAGAGAGGAAGGCCACAGGGCAAAGACCATCGATCCAAAACCCTCAGCCACTTTTCTAAATAATCAACCTCCTCATGAGCGTGCATGCTGAAACACTGTAGAGTTTAAATGTGGGTCTGGACGTTAAGATGTGCATGCTGGTGTAGAATGAGGAGACTCTGGTTTGTTAACTCGGGGGCTTTGTAAAGGTCTACAGACTCTGTGGAGAGCATCTCCAGTGTTTTAGTTGACAGACTCATTCCACCGCCCCGCATCAATAATAGAACTATTTATGCACATGCTACTGACACAAATAAACAAAAAGTACTTCTCAGTTTCGATGTGTGAGGACGTGTGTGGTTCAGAGATGTGCTGCTTTGGTACGATCGTGGATGGATCCAGTCCTGGTAAAAAAAACCCTTCACAAACACATCAGACAAAAACATCAACACACTTACTGTAACGCCTCCCGCAGAGGAGAACGGATGGAAAGGATTACAAAGCATAAATATTATATATTATTTATATATATATTTTCCTTTTACTGACTCCCTGTGAAGATAAAAAAAACACCGTTAGAAAGAGGAGAAGGTGTCGCATCAGCGTGTCGAGAAAGACCGCAGGCCCCCTTGTTCAGTGCGATTCAGAAAACACGGAGCACCAGTGGACGAGGGTCACACACATGCACGCCTCGGACCGAGAGAAAGGGGCCATAACAGCCCTGAGCCCAAACACACACAGTCAGACCCAGTTTAAGGGTGGTGGGCGTTGGTTTTGCGTGGAGCGGGCGGAGTGCCGGCGTGAGCCCTCGGGCGCCGAGGCCTGGCAGGTTCGGGATCGGTCAGTCCTGGTCAGTCACCAGCCTGCTCCCTCTCTCAGGTGGAGTTCAAAGCTGGTGCACGATGCTCTCTGTGTGGTTGACCGGAGCGGAGGCGTCCTGGCGCAGACGCTGCCACTGGAACGTCGTGCTGAGGGAGCCGACCTCGTCCTCCTCGTTCTCCTGCTCCTTGGCAAACTCCATGAACACCTACGGGACGAAGACGCAGAGGAGAGGAAGACGAGACGTCAGGGAGTGGGGCACATGGGAAAACAAAAAGAATGAATAAAATGAACAAGATGTTTGACTGTACTGTCTGTGAAAGAACATTTATAAACTGTGGGGTTTCATTTCTCAAAGCTGAGAGAAAGGTAGCTGTGCTAAGATCGGAAATAACGGAAAGGGTTAGTTCGGATTTTTTGTGTGGGCTTGTATGTACAGTATTGGCTAGTGCCGCGTTCTGCCACGTAAAATGACTGAATGAGATGGTCTTAAAGAGAGTGAAATAGCAGCTTCAGTTCCTCGTCGGAAAGGGCTGTCTGATGGCGAGGTATTTTGGGTAAAAATCAGTGTCAGTTTACTGTTAGTGTGCGCTCATCTGCTGGTCTACCGCTGCATCCATCCATTAGTTTGTTTGTCTTATTGTGACTTCCTGATCTGAACTAACGTGGCGTCCACAGCAGTACGTCGCTCAGCTTCCTGCCGGTACTCCTGTCTGCTTCTCCAAACTGGGAGCAGTTCCTGTATGTATGTAACGTTAATACACTGACTATAAGGATGTATATATACTGTACATGTCGTAGATACATGAAGCTACAGAACGATATAAAAACCACATACCTGCTCTAAAGTCGACTGGGAGAAGTTGTACTCTTCAAAGTTGAACGTTTGCTTGGCTGAAAGATACACAGAGATTAAGAAGATAAATGACATTGAATGACTCAGCAGATTCTGTGTGTGTGTGTGTGTGTGTGTGTCTGTGTGTGTGAGAGAGATCAGCTGTGACTCACCGCTCTCTAACTGAGAGAAAGACTTGGCCAGTGATTTCACATCCTCCATGGGGATCTTGTAAACCATCAGAGTAGCAAAGCTGCAAGGAAAACACCAGCCAACTGAATTAGACAGCATGCACATGAAGTAGTAGTAGTAGTGTGTCTGTAGTTGCACTAAACGATGACCAAGGCATTACACGTTTCTTTCACATCATATGAGGATTTAGCACGGACTTCTATTTTGAAGGAACGTTTGCACCTGTTATTTTTCCTACATTTCACACCATAGAAGAACATCTGTGTTGCTAACAGGCTCTGAAATTAACTTTTTTCCACTTCCTGCCACTCAGAAGTTTTATCTGCCACTTTTGAAAGGAATAACATTTTAGAACTGGTGTCATTCAATGTTTGATATATTTTACATGAAAAACATTATATGCACGGTAAATTACAGTGTTTGAATTACACCGTAGCTTCCGGGGAGCCCGTCCAGCGGGCGTGGTGGGTGTCTCACCTCTCCTGTCGGGCGGCGTGAGGGAAGATTCGGAGGATCTCTTTGTGCAGCAGCGACACCTGCTGGAGTCCCGTCAGCTCCTCTCTGAGTTTCACCTCCAAACTGTAGCCCCGACCGTATTTCCCTTTTAGATGTTGAATGGAGCCGATACATCTAGGTAGAGGAAAAACAGACGGAGCGTTAAAGGTGCAGTGTGTGGGATCTGGCGGGATCTGGCGGTGAGGTTGCAACCAACAGGAAGCTTCTCCCGTGTGCCAAGCGTGTAGGAGAGTTACGGCAAAGAACGGATATTGCTAAGAAGTGAAAGTTTGTTTCATTGCAACGTCAGCGCCAAGCAGCAGAGCTATGAACTGAAAGCGACTACCGGACGCCAGTAAAAGAAACATTAACGCAACACACTGACTGTCTCTCTCTCTCTCGCTCTTCTCTACCGTCTCCTCCTGCCATGGTGATGAGTTACATCTGACTATTAACCACACCCCCATTCTCTGTTTGAGAAAGAACATCAAACAGGAAGTAAAACTGGCCGGAGGCGGGGCTTTGAGTGATCCAGATCTCTGTTCTGTCCCGTCAAGAGAACGCCACACAGCTGTTGAGCGCTAACCTCAGCTGGCCGGACACCACGATGGCCACGCGGTCACACACGGCCTCGGCCTCCTCCATGTAGTGCGTGGTGAGGACGGCTCCCCGCTGACGGTTCTTGAAAGCAGCACGTATAGCCCTCCTACACAAAGGAGATACCGAGGTCATCACAAACGGAAACAAATACATCAAAAACTGTGACAGGGATAAGATTGTTGGAGGAAAAAATTATGATCAAGTCAAAATGTTAGATTGTGAGCAGCTCCACAAGATAAACATTTTAGTCGCAAAAAATATGAAAGCTTTTGCATTTCTTTTAGCCAGAAGACTTATACGACTACAACATGTCCTCCGACCTTTGAGCTATGGATGAAAGACTTTATGCATCATTTGACATTGGAGGAATCCACTATTCTACAAGAGGCAGTGCTCACAACGCCACTGATATTGTATTATAGTTTTGCATTACAGACACCATATTATATTGTTTATTTATTTATTTGTAACTTTAAAATTGTATTTTTTCTATGTTTTTCTTGCCACTCATTTATTATTATCTATGATTATAATTTTTTTTTCATTTTTCATTTATTGTATTTTTTTTTTTTACTTTTTTAAAATGTATTTTATTTTTTCTATATATTTTTTTGCCACTCATTTATTATAATCTATGTTTATAATTTTTTTCTCCTTTTTTCACTTATTGTATTTTTAAATTCTTTAAGTTTTATTTTATTTTTTCTATATTTTTCTTGCAATTCATTTATTATTATTTTGTTTATCATTTTTTTCTCCCTTATTTTTTGTTTATTGTATTAAGAGATAAGTCTCTGTTAGAGCAGAAACATGGGGTGGATTTATTGTGTCTATCTCAACTGTATCTGTGATTTATTGCATTTTATATTACTTTAAATACCAATAAAAAGACCTTGAGCAAGAAATTATAAAAGTCCTAATGAAAACATTTCTCTTGAATAACACTTAAGCTGTGGATTACATCGAGATGTATTTTAATTCAGCCTAATGTGGAGAAGCCAGAAGTTTCGGTGCTTTTTCCAACGCCTGTCTTTAAAGTTTGTTTTGTACATAGAACTTCTGAATTGTTTTGGAAATCACTGATGAAATGGAGTTTATCATTTACAAACAAGATTTAAATTTACTATTTTTATTTTAATTTAATAAAATCAAAGAAGAAAACAAAATGATCTAACCGTTCCTTTGACGCTTTATGTAACAGGAATGTTATTGGTGGATGAGTGTAAGTCTCACCACATGCGCTGTTTAGATTTGGGGTCCATCCCTGATGACGGCTCATCCAGTAAGACGATCTGAGGATTCCCGATCATACTCAAGGCAAAGCACAACTGTGAACAAACAAACAAACAAACAACGGTGAAGTCAATCTGGAAATGTTTGCTGTCAAGTGGTCAATAAACCAGAAGGTCAAGCGGGTTAATGGCAAAATGTCTCCAACTCAACAATTATAATCAATATAATATATTTTTGATATTTATTTACATTCACTGATCTGGAGGTCAGAGGTCAAGGGACCCCTTTGAAGATGGGCATGCCAGTTTTTCCTCGCCAAACTTTAGCGTAAGTTCAGAGCGTTATTTAACCTCCTTCATGACAAGCTAGTCTGACATGGATGGTACCGATGGATTCATCAGGTTTACTAGTTTCCTCTTCTCTCTAGTTTTAAAACTGAGCCGCTACAACCTAAAAATCACAAGTTGCATTAATGCGTTAAAGTAATTAGTGGCGTTAAAACAAATTTACGTTAACACATTAACGCGTTATTGCGTTAACTTTGACAGCCCAAGTTTGTAAAGTTAAAAACGGTGAACATGTTCCCACCTTCCTCTTGAGTCCTGCTGACAGGGTCTTGGCTTGTTTGTTCAAGTGGTCCTTCAGCTCCAGAGCGTTCACCACACTGACGACAACAACAACAACAACAAGAGGTGCAAAACAACGGTCAGCAGCTTTTACTGCATTAATTATCACAATAAACATCCATCCATCCTTTCCAGCTCCTCCTGGGGGACCCCGAGGCGTTCCCAGGCCAGGCCAGATATATAATCCCTCCAGCGTGTTCTGGGTCTACCAGGGGCCTCTTACCAGTTGGACGTGCCCGGAAAACCTCCAAAAGGGAGGCGTCCAGGAGGATCCTGATCAGATGTTGAACCACCTCAGCTGGCCCTCCCTTTCGGAGCAGCAACTCTACTCCGAACTCCCTTTGGATGTCTGAGCTCCTCACCCTATCTCTAAGCCACCCTACGGAGGAAGCTCATTTCGGTCGCTTCACAGATGAGACAATATAATATACAAAATCACAATAAACAAAAGAATCTTCATCTTTAACAGATCCATTGACCGACTGTTCATTGCACAGTACTTGGGTCCTGATAACTTGGTCTTGGTCATGATGGTAAAAGTATGTGTCAGAGTGCCGAGAGAGGCCTACCGTTTGATGATCCCCGGTACGTCCTGTCCTCTCAGGCCCTTGATGGCAGCGTAGATCTCCAGGTGCTCCTGCAGAGTGATCCGGGGCCACAGAGGGTTCACCTGAGGACAGTAGCCCACATGTTCCAGAGGATTGTCCACCTGTCGAAACTCTGTACTATAGTCCCCCATCAGCACCTGGGCGAAACAAGACACAGTCAGTGAGCTGGTGACAACATTACGCCCCCCAACACTAACCCAACCTCAACATCACATTAGTGCAATAATGATGGTGATTAATATAAAAACACATGAATGAATAATAGGTTTTAACGTCCACATCTGTGGGAATTCATTTAACCCAGAAAGTTACACGAGTAAAAGTCTTAAATGGGGGTTCAGGAACTAAAATCCCACAGTAGAGACGAGGAGAGTAGCTTCAGTGTTATCGGTGCTGTACCTGGCCTGCAGTGGGTTCGGTGTCACCTGACAACATGTGCATGATGGTGCTCTTTCCTGCTCCGTTGGGGCCCAACAGTCCGAGAACTTCACCTGAAGAAAAAGACATTTTATTTTACTAAGGCTGAACTCTTGTCACCGGTTTTCTCAGGGATGGGAACAGTCCAAACATACCATGATTGGCAACCGCTGTCACCTGGACAAACAGACTAAACAAACCTTTGCGAACACAGAAAGAGATGTTCTTTGTGGCCACTTTCCTCTTCTTGTTCAGAGAAAAGCCTTCTCTTCTGCCTTTGTACTGCTTCCTGAGGTTACTCACGACCACGGCGGGTTTCTAAATGGACCAGACACAGAGAAGAGAGGCGACATTAACTGCTGTTTATAGTTGGGAAAACAATTAGAAACAGCAATAAGCACGGCGCTAAATCCAGCTTGTATTGCATGATTAATAAGCAACATGACAGGGTGATTAATAGAATGTTATGTTTGCATGACAGGCCGTGCGCATCTGCCGAGCCGAGGCCAGTGACTTTGATACAACACCGGCAACATGAGGGAGATCAGATTTCAGTAGAGGTGGGAGGAGGGGACGGTGTGCGCAGCGTCTTTGTTTACTAGAAGAAGACGGACAGTTTATTGCATGCCCGGCGGCCTGTAACGTTAGCGAGTGTAAGGTCGATCAAGACAGAGAGAAAAAGCAGTCTCCCGGCGGCGTGGAGGACGAAACGAAAACACCAGTTGTTTTCTCGTTTCTGCCACTTTGGATTTAAAACAATAAATGAACTATCAAATACACAAACCCTGTACCTTCAACGTGATTGACAAGCACGGAGAGCAGAAGTGGTATTACAAGACAGGACTAGGACAGGACTAGCTGGTTAGCATGCTTATTTATTTATTATATATGTGTGTTATTTGGTAAATCTATTTTATCTTGCTTTTGTACCACTGAGAGGAGTTGCTCTAGAGTTTCATTGTACAGCTGTGCAATGACAATAAAGGCATTCTTTCACTCATTTCAGTAGACATCTCTGTAATAGAATACATAGATGTCTTTGACATACCGTCAACACTGCATCCTCTTCACATTCTGTTGGTAATGCTCATTTTCTAATGTTTCAAACTCAAATTCTGGCCAGATCTTACACACATCTGGTTCATCCACTGAGATAAACATTCAACAGCTCCATCATCCACTCACCTCTTCACAGGATTGGCAGGTGAGGGCCTCCTTCACTCTGGCCTTCTCCATCTGAACGTCCTCGTCCTCGTTCAGCCCTTCTTCGGGATTTTTCTCCACTCTGGGCTTTGACTTGGACGAGATCCTGGAAATGCAAAAGGATCTAAGAAACGTGCACTGTTCATGTGAAATACAAGTAATAAACCTCTACTGTTCTGTACTGAGGCCTGAAATCGGATCACTACCTGTAGACTGTCCTCCCTCCGTAACGCATCTCCAGCCAACGCAGCAGGAAGAGCAGCAGGATGCACTGGAGATAAGGCTGAGCACAGAAACAGACACAGAGTATTACGGCTGAACACACACTTCTACAGTCTCGGTTTACTGAATTCACCAATATATACGTACAGCTATGACCGCAATGAGCAGGTTTTTCCACAAGAAGTTCTCCTCGTACGGAGAGGGGAGGAAGGTCGCCTGTAAACGGAGAAAAAACATCAGTGAGGTGGCTCCTACTCGTACTGCAGCTACCGTCTAAAGGACGTTCACATCTTCATCTTGGATGTTTCTCAGTGGGGTTGTTTGAGCTACTTCTCCATAGTCAGTGTACTATCACAGCAGATGGAGTTTGGAGAAACAGACAAGGAGTACCAGCACGGGAGCAAAGCAACGTACTGCTGTGGACGGATTTTAGCCCCCTTAACAGTTAATATCAATTTAAGTCTACGCTATATTTAGAATATTTTCACTGCTTTATCTTGCGAACTGAAGCCATTATCTATGCATCAGACTCCATTAACAAAAACTATAATTTTACCTCGCAGAACACAGGAGTTGCTGGTCGGGAAAAGTCTTTTCTTTACGTTTTCAGGAGTGCGAGTGCTCCTCTACCAGATCCGGTAAAGATTGGACGTCTTTCCATTCATTTCCTATGGAAAGCAGGAGAAGTAGTCGCCCAATGCATGTTGGGAGTGTAGCGGCGAGTTGAAGGGGGGGGTCTATATTTGCATAAAGTGGAAAAATCTCAACTCTATGCAACTGAGCCCGTAAAGCCGCGACGCATCCGGCTCACTAAACTTGGACCAAAACTGTGAAACTAGGCGATCTAGTTCTGAAACGAAACCAGATTCAGCAGCGGCGGGATCAGATTTAAAGCTCGAGTGAAGATACTGGTATCATATGAAACTAGAAAAAACGGAAATCAAGGAATCCATCGGTACCAATCATGTCATACTAGCTTGTCGTAAAGGAGGTTAAATAACCCTCCAAAAACTGTCATGTCCATTTCTAAAGGGGTCCCTTGACCTCTGACCTCCAGATGTCTGAATGTAAATGGGTTCTATGGGTACCCACGAGTCTCCCCTTTACAGACATGCCCACTTTATGATCATCACATGCAGTGAAAGAGCTGACTGGGCGCCCTGGTGGAGCTCCTACCTTGGTGATGAAGGTGAGGCAGCCCATCAGAGGATACAGAGGGTTGAAGAAACACAAGATGTTGTGCAGGTTCCTGGTCAGGTCGGGGGTGTCAGACGACAACTGAACCAGCGAGGCTGACACCACACACACCTGCAGCACGAGTCACATGGTTAGAGAGTTAAACCCTCTTATGGGTCTTATTGTAAGAACTCTTTCAGGTTCACCACATGTGCTGTTTGGAGTTCACATTTTATTGGTACTTTCAATGTGTACACACAAAGCGTCCCGCCTCACCATCATGGAGATGACAGAGAAGAAATCCCTGTTGCTCTGGACTCGGTGGAAGCCGAAAGAAAACACGTAAGTGAAGAGGATCATGGCTGGCCCGAAGCCGACAGTACACAGGACCTAAGAGAGGGGAGAAGAGATGCGTTGTCTATTATAACCTTGCAAAGTGAACTGATGTCGTTCCTAAACAAAAACACCCCACTATTTTTCGCTACCACGGTTTTGTACTCGGTTTTACGTTTTTTTTCTCGTAAATTCATGACTTAAATCTTGGAAATACTGAGAGCGGCCAGCATTATGTTCAGAAAATAACACAAAAAGAAAATGCCTATATGTATCTTTCAGGACCTTCGCCTCCCTCAGAGGCCATCCTTACCATAATAACACTACTTTAAGAGCAACAAAATTCAGATGGTGGCAAAATTTGCGACTTTATTCTCAGAGAACTTTTTTCTTGTAAATTTAAAAAAAAATTCTCTGAATATTACCCCCCTTCCACGGCTCCGTAATTGTTGTTTTTACCTACAATGTATGGACGACGGAACCTGCCAAAATCAAACATCAATGAATAAATAAATATATTAAAAATAAATGTAATTTATTGCTAAAATGTGACAAACTGTAACTTGCTATTTCTGTTTTAATTTGCTTCTTTTATTTATATTTTTTATATTAATTTCCTTATTTATGTACGCTTCTGTTTAATTTTCCCTTAAATTATTATTATTTATTCATTATTTTTTTATTTTTTTATTTTGCATTTATTTTTAATTTATTTGTTTATTTTTGCACTTTTTAATATTTATTTTAAAATGTATTTATTTATGTATTTATTGACCCCCCTATTTGCATAATGAGGCAGAAATGCATAAAGAAATGTGTAAAGAAAATGTACCGAAATAAATAAGTTTGGGGAAATAAATAAGGGGTGATTGTGCAAGCATAAATAAATAAATAAATAAATAAATACATTTTAAATTAAATATAAAATAAATAATAAAAAGTGCAAAAATAAATAAATAATATATATAAAAAAATAATTAATAAATAAAAAATAAATACATTTAAAAATCAATAAACATAAATACATAAATAAATAAAAGGGAAAATTAAACAGAAGAGTAAATAAATAAGATAATTATTACAAAGATAAATAAATAAAGAAGCAAATTAAAACAGAAATATCAATTTAAGTCACATTTTAGCAATTAATTAATGGCTACATTTATTTTTTTTATATTATTTTTGCTACATTTAATGACATTTATTTATTTATCGAATCATTCATCAGGTCTTTTTGTAGAAATTAAGATATTGTAGTCCTCGGGGTGGTACATATAATAATATTGTGTAATGAATGCGTAGGTGTAAACGGCAGTACGGACCACAGCGGTGAGGTTGCTGGAGGTGAGCAGGTTTCCAGTGTGGAAAGAGAAGAGGATCATGGTCATGCAGGAGAGGATGAGGTAGTAGAAGGGGATGTCCACAGCTGCCTGGCCGCACCAGTAGGCTGACGGCACCAAACCAGAGATACGCAGCGTAGAGCGACACTTGATCTGAAGGAGAAAAAAAACAGCCAAACATACACACAGATGAAAATACAGGCTATCTGACATCTACTGTGTTATTACATTAATAATCAGGAGAGTGAATCTTTAGGAAAGCCAGCAGTAATGGGACGCTGTAGAAGAAGAATAGAGAGAAAATACAATCTAAACAGTTGCTATGTGCTCTAGAGGAGGAGACAGGGACGCTATTATACCCTGATGGGCCAGCTGTGTCTAACACACAAACCACGAAACCACGACGTACCCGGTTTGACTCGACCTCGAGACCTTTGTCACACGTGATCCTCTTCTTTCATGTGTCCTGCTGCTCTCTACTTCTCAAACTGTCCAATAAAGGCAAAGTGCTTTTAAAAATGATGCACGCCAGTGAAGGAATGGTTTATGAGCAGAGTCGTAAATTAGAACCCGCCGCCCGCCAAATGCGGGTAAATTGTTGGCAGCGGCGGATAAAATCGTCAGGCCAGCCGGCCACTTTGGCAGGCAGGGAAAACGCTGGGAATAGAAAATAAGTTCCTGTTGAGAACCGGGTCCTAGCCCGATTTCTTGGCCTCTGTGACTATCGATTCCTGTTTGATGTTTTCCAACAGTTACGCATTGCACAACAACAACGCAACAGCATACTCGCGTTGTATCATGCGTCAGTCTGTTTGG
Source organism: Sebastiscus albofasciatus (assembly GCA_916701655.1). Lineage (NCBI taxonomy): Eukaryota > Metazoa > Chordata > Actinopteri > Perciformes > Sebastidae > Sebastiscus > Sebastiscus albofasciatus. The sequence continues at coordinate 19,677 of CAKAOI010045251.1, forward strand.
GACCGGAGCCACGGTGGAGAGAAACAAAAAAGTGCTCAAAAGCATGGCGCTACTGCTACTAAACCTGAGAGGCGCAACTTATTTTTTCCCTGATAATGCGACACTGAACAACAAATCTGTGTTGAAATTGTCGGGAGGAAAGATAGTAACGTCAGCTGTTAGCGTCCGATGGGCAGCACAGTCCTGCTTGGCTAAATAACGAAGCTACTTACGTTAACACGTTATATTGTTGTGCGTTCAAGCTGTGTTCTGTAAAAATGAGTATTGGGCGAAGATAAATGTGAACTTTATCATGATGTGTTCAGATGTAAAATGTAGTTTTTGGCAAGAAACTGTATTTGAGAGATGGCAGACGTCTCTACGGCCGATATCTCCAACACCAAAACAATCTAGATTGATAAATAACACTTATGGTACGTGTCCACAGGGGTGTTTTTTATCGCGAGGGGACGCGACGCTTCCCAGCATTTGACGCTTGGTGTGCTGTCCCTAGAAACACTCGGCTCCTGATTGGACGAACGCTTTCCCGCCGTTGGCTGCTGCTCCCAGCTTTCAAACCGGAACCAGTCTGGAGGCTCGTTTGGAAAC